>JAJPUD010009615.1:0-12617 GCA_023553655.1 Myrmecobius fasciatus
CACATAGATGAAGGGAATGGCATAAATTAAATTTGAGAGAATGACATTAAATATAATAAAGTAATGAGAAAGAATTACTGAGTTTAGTAGGAAGGGAAAGGTAGAATGGGGTAAATTGTTTCACATGAAGACTATTGCAGTCAAGGGAAAGATGGGAAGGTGTGAGGTGAACATCACTTGAATTTTACATCAAAATTAACTCAAAGAGGCAATAATATATAGTCACTTGAATATAGAAATCTATCTTACTACAGGAAAGTAGGAAGGGAGAAGATTACATAAAAGTTGGGGGAAGGGAGCTGAGAGAAAAGAGGGCTGACCAGGAGAGGTGCTGCTTAAATAAAACATTGTCAAGGAGGAAAAGGGTGAAAGGACAAAGAGGAAAAATCTCAATACAGTTCAAAGTAAGCTTTTTAAAAAATTCTTTGTTACATTTTTTCCTCTTTTGATTTGTTTTTTCTTTCACAAGTGTGACATATGGAAATATGTTTTACATGACAGCACATATATAACCTATATTAGATTGCCTACAATTTTAGGAAGAGGGGAAGGGAAAAAAAGGAGAGAGAGAAAAATATTGGAACTTAAAATCTTATAAAAATTAATGCTAAATATTGTCATATATGTAATTGAGGGGGGGAATAAGGTTTTATTTTTAAAAATATTTTCTGGAGAATCAATATGTATATTGAAATCCTCAGATAGCACTTAAGGTGGAGAAAAAAGTGTGAGTAAATTATTGTACTCATTAAAGGTGTATGGGGAGAGATCTGGAGTTCTGTAGACAGCAACTAACAGGATTTTGATTTGATGGTAGATATGAATAGCACGAATTCCAAAGAAAGAGAAATTATGGGTAATGGAGAATCTGGAAGTGGCAATGACAAGTGAACCAAAGACAATGAATAAAGGTACAGTTAGTACTAGAAAGGTTGTATCACAAGGGTAATCCAGGTTTCAGTAATAGCAGATGGAAGAAGTGGGAGAATAAAAGATTTAAGATGACAGGAAGTTTTTTTTTTCCATGTAATAAGCATTACACAGATCTTAGTGGAAGGGCTGGGCAGAGTTAATTTGAAACTTCAGTATGGATATATGAAAGGAATGTAAATAAGGAATAAGGAATCAGGTAGTAGGGATGGTGAATATTATTTGAATGATGATGTATAAAAGTTCAGAATAACCAATATTTAAAGAGTATGACCAAGTATGAAAATGTTTACTGTTGAGTAGAGGGTGCATTTCTCTTCCCAGCAGAAGCTGGAGATTAGGCAGGAGGCAAATGCAATAATCTATAAAATATTATAGTAAGCTATGAAAAAAAAACCTCACCAAACTTTAGACATATTAGGTGCCTAACTCCATCAGGCCACCATCAGATCAACAATCACTCTTCTTTTTTCTACTACCCTTCTTCTTCTTCTTCTCCTTCTTCTTCTCTTTCTTCTCCTCCTTTTCCTCCTTTTCTGGATGGAGAACCAGATTTGAACTCAGATCCTCCTGACTTCAGATTTGTTGCTCTATCCACTATACCAACTAGCTTCCCCAAAAGTTTCATTTCAAGAGTTACTAACAACAAGTCTAGAAGAAGGGTTTTGTGCCAAAGGTAATGCAACACTTAAACATTTGGGCTTAATCCCAATATCCCAGAATACTTTTTTTCTTAAGTCAAGAGGAAATGTAATCCAAAAAGGCTTTAATGGTTTGTTAAATTACTACTCAGGCTATTTTTAGCTTTTTTGGCCATTGAAATGACTACAACCCCCTGGGAGGGCTGTACTATTTCAAGGATTGGCTCATAGGATAATTGGAGCAATTATGCATTTGCTCCCCCACCCTATTCATTTCTTACTTTCTTCCCCTTTCAAATCCCCAGAAAGGTCCTTATTGAGTCAAACCACACCAGGGAAGTTGGACTAATATAGTAGATAGAAAGGGGTGTAGGAGAGAAACTAGTTTTTTTATGAAAAAAAAGTGAGAATCCGTTTATCCTTCCTCCTGAAACAATATGCTATGGTTACTAAAATGGTTGTCAGTAAGGACAGAAATGGTCAGGTAAAGTTCAGATGTCTTATGTACAAGGGAAAGGGAAGAGACTGGCTATTTTTTTGCTTTTGTAAGTAACTTCTGTTTTATTTCCCATCTTTTTCTTAGGATGCCATAATCTTTATGGTTTTGACCATGGATTTTTCGTTTCCTTGGAATTGTATGGGTCTCAGATTCTTGCCCAACTCATACCCAATTGTAATACTTCAAAGCAGATTCAGCTCCATAACTTCTTCAGACAAACTTATGGTTTGTGACAGTCCCAATAAGGCTAATGCAATCTTCATTATCAGAATATGCTTTCTTTCATTAATCTGAGGAAAAACTTCCTCGTTCCCAAAGGATAGAGACTTAGCAATAGCAATGGTGTCTTTTGGAGTTTCATTGTAGGATAGCTTATCCTCTTTAATATCTGCCTAGATGATGTCCTTACAGATGTTGCTGCAGGAAGGGGGGATAGACCTCCATTAGATATAATGATACAACACCTAAATCCAAGATAAGGTCGAAATGGGTTCATGATTTAGACATAAAGAGTGATACTATAAGAAAATTGGAAGAACATAGGATAGTTTACCTCTCAGATTTGTGAAGAAGGAAAGAATTTGTGTCCAAAGAAAAACTAGAACTCATTATTGAATACCAAATAGATCATTTTGATTATATTAAGTTAAAAGGCTTTTGTACAAACAAAATGCAGACAAGATTAGAAGGAAAGCAATAAATTGGGAAAACTTTTATATTTAAGGATTCTGATAAAGGCCTCATTTCTAAAATAAAGAGAAAATTGACTCAAATTTATAAGAATTCAAGCCATTCTCCAATTGATAAATGGTGAAAGGATATGAACAGGCAATTTTCAGATGAAGACATTGAAATCATTTCTAGTCATGGGAAAAGATACTCCAAATCATTATTGTTCAGAGAAATACAAATTAAAATAACTCTGAGATACCACTACATACCTCTCAGATTGCTAAAATTACAGGAAAAGATAATGATGAATATTGGAGGAGATGTGGGAAAACTGGAACACTAATACATTGTTGATGGAATTGTGAATGGATCCAACCATTCTGGAGAGCAATTTAGAAATATTCTGAAAGAGTTATCAAACTGTGCATAGCCTTTGACCCATCAGTGTTTCTACTGAGCTTATATCCTAAAGAGATCCTAAAGGAAGGAAAGGGACCCACATGTGTAAAAATGTTCATGGCAATCCTTTTTGTATTGGAAAAAAACTGGAAACTGAATGGATGCCCATTAGTTGGAGAATGGTTGAATAAGTTGTGATATTACATGGATTATTATTGTTCTATAAGAAACTATAAACAGGATGATTTCAGAATGGCCTGGAGAGACTTGCATGAACTGATGCTAAGTGAAATGAGCAGAACCAGGAGATCATGATACATGGCAACAGCAATATTATATGATGACCAATTCTGATGTATGAGCCTCGCTTCAAAAATGAGATGATTCAGACCATTTCCATTGGTTTTGTGATCAAAAGAATCATCTAAATTCAGAAAGAGGACTGTGGGAACTGAGTATGCTTCACAACACAGCATTCTCACTATTTTTGTTGTTGTTTGCTTGCATTTTATTTTCTTTCTCATTTTTTCCCTTTTTGATCTGATTCCGCTTGTGCAGCAAGATAATTGTATAAATGTGTGCCTATATTGAATTTACATATATTTTTATCATGTTTAACATATATTGGATTACTTGCCATCTAGGAGAGGAGTAGGGAGAAGGGGAAATTGGAACACAAGATTTTGCAAGGGTCAATGGTAACAAATTATCCTTGCATATTTTTTTAATTAGTTAAAGCTTTTTATTTACAGAACATATGAGTGATTTTTCTACATTTACCTTTGCAAAAAATTTTTTGTTCCAAATTTTTCCTCTCCTTCCCCCCATGCCCATCCCTAGATGACAGGTAGCCTAATACATGTTAAATATGTTAAATTATATGACAGGGGGATTGCCAAGATGGCAGGGTACAGACACAACTCTCTGTGACCTCCTCTGATCTACCCTCAAACCAACAGGAGATTAAGCCTCTGAACTGGTTCTGGGGTGAAAGCTCCCCCAAATACTTGGAGTACAACACATTTCCAGTAAAAATTACCTTGGAAGAACTCCAGAGCAGGTCTGTTTCAGACAGGGAGGGGATCTGGTGGTTTGTTGCGCTCAGGCCGCAGCGTGCTACCAGGGTAGAAGATCAGGGCTGGGATGGAGTGTGGTGTATTCTAAGCACCCAGGAAGTCCCTGAGAGTCACTTGAGCCACTTTGCTCTGCTAGTGGGTAGGTGCTTTGGCAGATCTGCTTTTGGTAAAAGGTGGATTGAGAACAACTGAGAACGCGGACCTAGTCCAACCAGCCCCACACCGGAAGTCAACTACCCGAACTGCCCCAGGGCAAATTGAAGCAGCTGCCAGTCCTCTGCTTTAAACAGACCCCAAGCTCTAAAAAATGAGTAAGAAACAGAAAAATTGGGGAATGAATTGAGATCAGTGCAAGACGGCTATAATCCCCTACAAAAAAGATATGAAAAAGACATCAATTCACTGAAAAACAAAATTGCTGAAATGGAAAAAGACACCAACTCACTGAAAAACAAAAATGATGACATGGAAAAAGACTTCAATGAAGAAAAAAAAAATCAATCGGCCAGTTACAAAAGGAGCTAAAAAAGATAACTGAAGAAAATAATACTTTAAAAATTAGAATTGAACAAATAGAAGTGAATGACTCAATAAGACTTCAAGAATTAGTCAAACAAAAACAAAAAAAATTTAAAAAAAGAAGAAAATATGAAATATCTCCTAGGAAAAACAACTGGCTTGGAAAACAGATCTAGGAGAGACAATCTAAGGATTATTGGACTCCCTGAAAGCCACGATGAAAAAAATAACCTAGATGCTATCTTCCAGGAAATCATGAAAGAAAACTGCCCCGATGTTTTAGAATCAGAAGTCAAAATCATCATTGAAAGAATTCACCAATCACCTCCTGAAATTGACCCCAAAATTAAAATCCCAAGGAATATTGTGGCCAAATTTCAGGATTATTGTACCAAGGAAAAGATATTGCAAGCAGCTAAAAAGAAACAAGTCAAATACTGAGGAACTGTAATTAGAATCACACAAGATCTGTCAGCTTTCACAATAAAGGATTGAAAGGCCTGGAATCAGATATTCCAAAAGGCAAAGGAACTTGCATCACAGCCAAGAATAAGTTATCCAGCTAAAATGAGCCTTTATCCTCCAGGGAAAAAGATGGTCATTCAATGACATAGGAGAATTTTACCTATTTCTAATGAAAAGACCAGATCTGAACAAAAAATTTGACCTCCAAACACAGAACTCACGAGAAGCATAAAAAGGGAAAAAAGAAAGAACTCTTGAGAACTATATTTCTACTATGGGTATACTCAAAGAATGGGGGTGTAATTTGATTTTACTTCGATAAAATGGAAAAGAAATTAGGGGTAGAAGGGCTATCATACTGGAAA
Source organism: Myrmecobius fasciatus (assembly GCA_023553655.1). Taxonomy (NCBI): domain Eukaryota; kingdom Metazoa; phylum Chordata; class Mammalia; order Dasyuromorphia; family Myrmecobiidae; genus Myrmecobius; species Myrmecobius fasciatus. Next base: position 5,567 of record JAJPUD010009615.1, read on the forward strand.
AAGAGGGGAAAGGAGGTAAAATAAAATAAAAAGGAAGGTAAAAATAAGGTAAAAATCTCATGAAGAGGCAAAGAAAATCTAATATAATTGAGGGAAAGAAAGGAGGGCGATGAGCATTGTGTGAATCTTACTCACTTCAGAATGGGCTTGAAAAGAGTATATCAGACACATTTGGTTTGATAGAAAAACCTGTCCCTTCTTATAGGGAAGTAGGAGGGAAAAGAGGAAAAGAAAGGGATAGACTAATAGAAGGAAAAATAGAAGAATTAGGGAAAAGGTGTAAAAAAGAGGGAAGGGCTCTAAAGTTGGGAAGACATTTAGAGGGTGGTAGTCATTAAAAGCAAAATACTGGGGAGGGAGGAAGGGAGAAAGGGGAAAGTAAAGAGAAAAACATAACTTTGGGTAAATGAGATGGCAGGAAATACAGATTTAGTTTTTAAACTGTGAATGTGAATGGGATGAACTCTCCCATAAAATGGAAGTGGATAGCAGACTGGATTAAAAGCCAGAATCCTACAATATGTTGTTTAGAAGAAAAACATCTAAAACATAGAGATACATACAGAGTGAGTGTAAAGGGCTGGAGCAGAATCTTTTATGCTTCAGGTGAACAAAAAAAAGCAGGGATAGCAATCCTTATCTCAGATCAAGTAAAAGCAAAAATAGATCTAATTAAAAGAGATAAGAAAGGAAATTATTTTACTAAAGGGTACCATAGATAATGAAGTTGTATCAATACTAAACATATATGCACCAAGTGGTATAGCATCCAAATTCATAGAGGAGAAATTAAGAGACGCAAGAAGAAATAGACAGCAAAACTATACTAGTGGGGGATCTCAACGAATTAGATAAATCAAACCACAAAATAAATAAGAAAGAAGTTAGGGAGGTAAACAAAATGTTAGAAAAGTTAGGCATGATAGATCTTTTGAGGAAATTGAATGGAGATAGAAGGGAGTTTACTTTTTTCTCAGGGGTTCATGGAACTTATACAAAAATTGACTATGTGTTAGGGCATAAAAACCTCAAAATCAAATGCAAAAAGGCAATAATAGTAAATATATCCCTTTCAGATCATGATGCAATAAAAATCACATGTAATATAAGGCCAGGAGAAAACAGAACAAAAGTTAATTGGAAATTAAATAATCTAATTTTAAAGAATGAAGGGGTGGAAGAGCAAATCATAGACACAATGAATAATTTCATTCAGGACAATGACAATAATGAGACAACATGCCAAAATTTGTGGGATACCACCAAAGCGGTTATAAGGGGTAATTTTATATCTCTAGTTGCTTACTTGCATAAAATAGAGAAAGAGAAGATCAATGAATTGGGCTTACAATTTTAGAAGTTAGAAAAAGAGCAAATTAAAAAACCCCAATTAAATACCAAATTGGAAATTCGGAAAATAAAAGGTGAGATTAATAAAATTGAAAATAAGAAAACTATTGAATTAATAAATAAAACTAAGAGTTGGTTTTATGAAAAAACCAACAAAATACATGTCTTTAGTTAATTTGATTAGAAAAAGGAAAGAGGAAAATCAAATTGTTAGTCTCAAAAATTATAAAGGAGAACTTTCCTCCAATGAAGAGGAAATTAGAGTAATAATTAGGAGTTATTTTGCCCAACTTTATGCCAGTAAGTTTGAAAATCTGAATGAAATGGAGGAATATCTACAAAAATATAGCCTGCCCAGGTTAACAGAAGAGGAAATAAATTATTTAAATAGCCATACTTTAGAAAAAGAAATAGAACAAGCTATTAATCAGCTCCCTAAGAAAAAATCTCCAAGGTCATGTGGATTTACATGTGAATTCTACCAAACATTTAAAGAACAATTAACTCTAATACTATATAAACTATTTGATAAAGTAAGGAAAGAAGGTGTACTACCACATTCCTTTTATGATACAGATATTGTGCTGATAGCTAAACCAGGTAGGATGAAAACAGAGAAAGAAAATTATAGATCAATTTCCCTAATGAATATTGATGCAAACATTTTAAATAAGATATTAGCAATGAGATTACAGAATGTCATCCCATGATAATACACTGTGACCAAGTAGGATTTATACCAGGAATGCAGGGCTTGTTCAATATTAGGAAAACTATCAGCATAATCAATTATATTAATAACAAAACTAACAAAAATCATATAATTATCTCAATAGATGCAGAAAAAAATTTGATAAAATCCAACACCCATTCCTATTAAAAACACTAGAGATTTTAGGAATAAATGGGCTTTTCCTTAAAATGATTTGTAGCATCTACTTAAAACCATCAGCAAGCATCATATGTAACGGAGACAAACTAGAACCATTCCCAATAAGATCAGGAGTGAAACAAGGCTGCCCACTGTAACCATTACTATTTACTATTGTATTAGAAATGTTAGCTTTGACAGTAAGAGAAGAAAAAGAGATTAAAAGAATTAGAGTAGGTAATGAGGAAACCAAATCATCACTCTTTGCAGATGATATGATGGTATACTTAGATAACCCTAGAGACTCACATAAAAAACTACTAGAAACAATTCACAACTTTACAAAAGTTGCTGAATATAAAATAAATCAAGATAAATCATTAGCATTTTTTTATATTGCCAATACAGTTCAGCAGCAAGAGATACAAAAAGAAATTCCATTCAAAATAACTGTTGATAGTATAAAATATTTGGAAATCTATCTGCCAAGGAAAATCAGGAACTATACAAACTAAACTACAAAACTACTTTCCACACAAATAAAGTCAGATCTAGTCAATTTGAAAAACATCAAGTGCTCATGGGCAGTCCCGAGCAAATATAAAAAAAAGACAATACTACCCAAACTAATTTACTTATTTAGTGCCATACCAATCAACCTCCCAAGAAATTATTTTACAAATGTAGAAAAAATAGTAGCAAAGTTCATTTGGAAGAACAATAGGTCAAGAATTTCAAGGGAATTAATTAAAAAAAAAAAAAACAAGCAGATGAAGGTCTTGCTGTACTAGATCCAAAACTATATTATAAAGCAGCAGTCATCAAAACCATTTGGTATTGGTTAAGAAATAGAATCGTTGATCAGTTGCATAGGAGAGGATCACAGGACAAACTAGGCAATAACTGTAGCAATTTAATGTTTGATAAACCCAAAGACCCCAGATTTTGGGATAAGTACTCACTATTTGACAAAAATTGCTGGGAAAATTGGAAACTAGTGTGGAAGAAGCCAGGGCTTGACCCACACCTAACACCACACAAAAATATAAGATCTAAATGGGTTCATCATTTGGATATAAAGAGTGATATTATAAGGAAATTAGAGGAACATAGTATAGTTTACCTCTCAGACCTGTGGAGATGGAATAAATTTATGTCCAAAGACGATTTGGAACTCTTAATTGAACACCAGATGGATAATTTTGACTATATTAAGTTAAAAAGTTTTTGTACAAACAAAACTAATGCAGACAAGATTGGGAGGGAAGTAATAAATTGGGAAATCATCTTTACATTTAATGGTCCTGATAAAGGCCTCATTTCTAAAATATATAGAGAATTTTTCATATTTATAAGAATTCAAGCCATTCTCCAATAGATAAATGGTCAAAGGATATGAACAGACAATTTTCAGAGGATGAAATTAAAACTATTTCTAGTCATATAAAAAGGTCCTCCAAATCACTATTGATCAGAAAAATACAAATTAAGACAACTCTGAGATACCAATACATACCTGTCAGATTGGCTAAGATGACAGGAAAAGATAATGATGAATGCTGGAGGGGATGTGGGAAGTCTGGGACACTAATACATTATTGGTGGAACTGTGAACGGATCCAACCATTCTAGCGAGCAATTTGGTACTATTGTCAAAAAGTTATCAAACTGTGCATACCCTTTGACCCAGCAGTGTTTCTATTGGGCTTATATCCCAAAGAGATCTTAGAGGAGGGAAAGGGACCCACATGTGCAAGAACGTTTGTGGCAGCCCTTTTTGTAGTGGCTAGAAACTGGAAACTGAATGGATGTCCATCAATTGGAGAATGGCCGAACAAATTATGGTATATGAATGTTATGGAATATTATTGTTCTATAAGAAACGACCAGCAGGATGATTTCAGAGAGGCCTGGAGAGACTTGCATGAACTGATGCTAAGTAAAATGAGCAGAACTAGGAAATCATTATACACAGCAACAAGACTATACGATGATCAATTCTGTTGGACATGGCTCTCTTCAACAATGAAATGTTTCTAACCACTTCCAATTCTTCAGTGAAGAAAGCCATATACATTCAGAGAAAGATGTGAAATGTGGAGCACAACATAACATTTTCATGCTCTCGATTGATGTTTGCTTGCATTATGTTTCCTTTCTCAGATTTTTTTTTCTTGTAGATAGGATTTTTCTTGTACAACAAGATAAGTGTGGAAATATGTATACATATATTTGACTTCTCAAATATTTTAACATAATATATAGTGTATTTCCTGCCATTTAGAGGAGGGATGGGGACTAGCGGGAAAAAAATTTCAATGGAAAGCTTTGTAAGGGTCAATGTTGAAGAATTACCCATGCATGTTTTGCAATTAAAAAGCTTTAATAAAGAAAATATATATATATTGCAAATCTAATATATGTGTATATATCTATATAATTATCTTACTGCACAAGAAAAATCAGATCTAGAAAGAAAAAAAAACCTAAGAAGGAAAACAAAATGCTAGCAAATATTCACAGACAGCATTAAAATGCTGTATTGTGGTCCACACTCAGTTCCCACAGGTCTCTCTCTGGATGTATATGAGTATCTTCATCGCTGAAGAATAGGAACTGGTTTTAATCACCTCATCATTGAGGAGAACCATATCCATCAGAATTGATCATCATATAGGCTTGCTGCTGTGCATAATGATTTCCTGGTTCTGCTCATTTCACTTAGCATCCGTGCATGTAGGTCTCTCCAGGCCTCTCTGAAATCATCTTATTAGTCATTTCTTACAGAACAATAATATTCCATAACATGTATATACCATTATCTATTCAGTCATTCTCCAATTGATGGGCATCCACTCAGTTTCCAGTTTCTAGCCACTACAAAAAGGGCTGCCACAAACATTTTTCCCACATGTGAGTCCCTTTCCTTTCTTCAAGATCTCTTTGGTATACAAGCCTAGTAGAAACACTCCTTACATATGTTTTGAAAATAAAAAGCTTCATTAAAAAATATATATATATGGATATATGGATGGATAGTCACCAGATTTTCACCTAGCCCCTCATTATAGTTTGTTGAAAACTGTCAGAGTATTATGTTACTATTATGCATATATATATATATATATATATATATATATATATATAGTTTTATATCTATTGTTGCTATTAACTGAGGCCAGGAGTCCCTAAAATAGGCAGCTATATCTGATAATTGACATTTAATACTGTTCAAAGGGCAAAACATACTGTTCTAAGCTATAGAAAAGAAGACAGCCAATTCATGTCAATTATCTCCCAGAACTAAACCTCTTAACCTCCTACACCCCAGTTCTCAGGTCCAGGGTGTACCAACTTTTGTAAGTTCACAGAGCTCTCTCACTGATATGCAGAATGAGATGATGACTCTGCATGGCAAGACTTTGATTCTGCAATCTGAGATATGGGACACTGAATTCTGAGATGTAGGGGGCGGCTGGTTGGCAAGTTTTGTCTGGTTTTCTTCTTACAAGCAAGAACGACCTCAGCTATTTTTCAAGTTTTTATTTGGGAAATATAGAGAACAAGAAGTAAACCATTAGCCATCTCTTAGAGATTTGCCATATCAATGCTATGACACTAGGACTTTGACTAGGGACCTTGTTTCAAACCATATACTCCTCAGGCTTTGCAACATAAGTGATGGGTAACAGGAATTTCTGTCTTCAGTGATAGGTTTTTTATATTTTCAACTTCCTTGATTCTGTAGTAAGGCAATATAGGGGAAAAGTTCAAAATTTAGAAATGAGTAAATTAACATATATGGAAAGGTGCTTATTTTTTAAGTTGTAAGCAAGATTAAGAAAAATTAGAAAGTCCTTTTTTAAAAAAAAATTACAGTATGATTTGTTTTGATTAATTTTATGGTAACTAGAAACCCATTGATTAGATATCTGTTTTATACGATAAGATCAACAAAAAATAATTTAGTTAACAAGCTCAGAATATGAGATCTTTAGGGAATAGTTACATACCTCATGTCCTTGGAGAAAAACTTCCCTTTTTATAATTTTTTTCTTCCAAATAGGGGGAGGGTGACTTTTTTGTTTTTGTTTTGTTTTGTTTGATATTAGCCTCCCAGGAATGGGCCACACTGCTTTGGAGTAAGTCATTAAGGTTTAGTTCTGGTTCAGGCACTGGACATAACATAAACATAAATATCTTTTGTCTCAGATTTCTAAGCTTTCCCTCATTAGACAGAAAGACAGACATACCCAGCATGCTTTTGAATGTGGCTGACTAAATTTTTACCTTTCTATTCTACTCTTTTCTTTAAATTCACATCATTTAGAGATGGAACAAAGCTTGGTAGATGAACTACTTCAAATTATTTTTTATTTAACAATATTTTTAACAAATTTTAACAAAATTTTAAACAAAATTTTATTTTTCAACTTTTCCCTCCCCAAATACATATATTTTCTTTCCTTTCTTCCCTCACTTCCACTGGGAGAATAAAAAGAGAGAAGAAAAATAAAACTCAGAGCAAATATATAAATTAAGCAAAACAAATTTCTTCAATGGCCAAATTCAAAATATAAATGTCTCATTCTGTATTTTGTGTATAATCTCCTTTCACTCAAGAAGTAGGTAGCATGCTTTACCACTAGTCCCCTGGATTTAGGGTTAGTTATTGCATTGACCAGAGTTTTTAAGTTTTGCTAAGTTATTTGTCTTTAGAATGTTTTTATTATTGCATGGTGTTTTCTCCTTGACTTGTTCAATCCACATAGTAGCAGTTCATTCAGATATATATATATCTATATATATATATAGATATATATATATATA
>JAJPUD010009615.1:12717-25870 GCA_023553655.1 Myrmecobius fasciatus
ATATAGTATCTCCATATAGAATACAGTAAGAGTTGAATGGGCCAGCAAAGTGGTACAGCAGATAAAGCATCAATCTAGATTGTAGAAGCCTTAGGTTCAAATCTGGACTCAAGCACTTACTAGCTGTGTGACCCTGGGAAAATCATTTAACTCTGCCTCAGTTTCCCCATTTGTAAAAAAGAAATAGATGTCAGAGTACTCCAATGTCTTTGCCAAAAAAACTTCAAATGTGATCCCAAAGAGTTGGACAGAACTAAAAATGAACAACAATGAGTTGAAAATTATTGATCAATTTATTATGACAACAGTTTTGAGAAACATATTTTTAAAACAAAATAGATAGTATCCAAAGAAGGATATCCTATACTGTGAACCCTCTTGTCTATTTTCTCTAGTCACATAAGATCATATCATACAGATAATTCCCAAATCTATATGTGCAGGACTTATTTTTTTACTTAAGCTCCAGACATATCAATAACTTTTCTGGACATCTCTTTTTAGATGTCTCACAGGTACTTCAAACACCATATGTCAAAATATAATTTCTCTCTCACTTTAAACTCTCTGTTTTCTTCATTTCTTTATTATTCTAAAGGGTAGAAAATTTTCAAGGCAGAATAGGATTTTATAAGACTTTGACACATATTAAATCCTTTGTTGTGGAATCTATAACCTTTGATTCTTGCTATTTGGTGGAAGAGGCATGGGTCTTGGATCATAAGAGCATTGATTTAGTCTGGGAGAGAAAATAGAGATCATCCTATCTGTTCCTTTTGTGTCAAAAACACTGTTTTTAAAATCTTGCTTTTCTACCTAAAGCACAAATCTAACCAGGACATCCTCATATTAAATATATTCCTGTGACTCCCTAGCACTTCCAGTATCAAATACAAAATCCTCCATTTATTATTCAAAGTCCTTCATAACATAGTTCCTTTTCCTATTTTTCTAGTCTTCTCACACCTTATTCCCCTTGTCATAAACACTGATCCCATTACTCTGGTTGTTCCATCAACATGACACTTTACCTTTAAGCTCTGGACAATTCTTCTGTTTCTCATATCTCCTTTTGCTTCCTTTATGTACTAAATAAGATTTTATCTTCTATAAGACTTCCCCAAACCTTCTCTAACTCCATTGCCTTAATTATTTTCTATTATGTGTGTATGTGTGTGTATGGCTTGTTAGTACATATTTGTTTGCTAGTTTTCTCTCCCACTAAAGTATTGCCTCCTTGAAGGCTGAAATTATCTTTTGCCTCTTTTTGTATCTCCAGCACTTAGCAATATTTGGGCATATAGTAGATGCTTAATAAATGCTTATTGACTTAATAGGGTTGATTGTTCAGTTACTATTTATATGGCCTCTAAGCAAATCACTTTTTTTTTTCCTGAGCATCAGATTCTTTAATTATAAAATGGAGATAGTAGTTTTCTCTGTCTCCCTAACAGGGATACCACAGGTAAAGTGCTTTGCAAATTTTAAAATGCTATAGGCTTGTTGTTATTTTACTTTTAATTAAACTTAATCCAATGTTCAGTGAACATATATGCATATGTTTTTTGTTGTTTAGATGTCATCAAGTGTCTGGGAGAGACCATTTATAAAGAATGAAAATTCTCCAAATTTTTCCTGAAGCTTTTCATGTCATGGAAATCATTGAATAAAGGTTATATAGGGAGATACACACACAAACATACACATTCAACAGTCCTCTATTTTCAAGTAACATTTAAAAAGTTTTGAGAGACATCATTTTGAAATAATTTCATTATTTTATTAGTAATGTCAGCATTTTAATGAAAATATGGTCCTTTGAACATTTCTCTCTTAGACCAAAGACAATCATGGAGAAGGACTCAGGCCTTAAGGACCCATTGGAAGAAAAGTATTACCTAGGATAGCAGTCAACTCTGATTGGTTAACTATGAGAGAACAAACATTACAAGAAAGGACTTGAAGCTATTCAAATAAACTTTCATTGTGTCATTTACTTCTAAGTTACCCACAAGCTTGGATAATCTATTCAAAGAATTTATTCCTACCCAAATTTGAGTAGAGCATATTGGCTTCCCCAACCAAATGGAATCTGAATAAGAAAGTTAATCCAATCTATTATCAGTAAAGACCTTTAAGAGAATGACCTTTTGAAATCAGATCTATAGAAAAGAGAACTCTGGACTTCACTAAATCATTGGTTATTAACAATCATTTCTCTCAACTGCCTTCATGAAATAATTTGAAGTGGTTCAGGAAGGTTCAATTCCCTACTGATTTGTATAATGTCCATAATATCTTTGCTCCAGGACTTCCTATGGTACCTAAAAATTTCAACAGGAGAAATTTTATTAGGGTATTTTTTTTTGCTTTTCTTATATTCTTTTTTTAAAATAAAAATAGTATATTGGAAAGCCATGCATTCATTCACTAATATTTTAATATGCCACAGTCAGCTAGAGTTTGGACTTATGGTAACTCTAAGATATGGGAAATAAAGAAGTAAAAAAAAATCAAAACAGAAACTGAAGCTAAGAACAATTTCATCTACTGTACGGTAGAAGATCAAGCCCATATGACCTTCAAGTTCTCATATTATCTCATATTAGACCACCTCATGTTTTGATATTAAGCATTCCTGAGACTAGCCACTGCTTTGTTTTCCTCCAGGTCACTTTTTCTATTACCAAATGGAATTATTCAGTGCCAGAGATTACTGGATTAACTCCCCAATGTGAGTTTATGAATTTTCAACATTTCTGTCTTTTGGGAAATGATCACAAGGTAAGATGAATTTCCAAGTCACAGAGATAGTCTACAAAGATTAAGGCAATCATTTAGGCATTAAACAAACTTGGACATATTTTGTATGTCATAGTTTCAAGGCTCTTAGGCCCCTGCTATACCTTCCTCCATTTTTGCAAAAGATATAGGCAAAACAAAACACAGAACAGGTTACACCACAGGTTTCAGAACAAATTGCTTACTCCCTTCTTGATGCTGACCACCAATAATAACTGCCCAAGATGATTTGGTTAAGCCACTTTTATTATTCAGTACCTTAATCAGAGCATTCTTCATGTCCTTATTTCTCAGGGTGAAAATGAGAGGACTGAGGAAAGGTGTGATAAGAGTATAGGGAATAGCCATGAGAATGTCATCTCTCTCTGTGGTCTCTGGCTTCAAGTACACAATGGAGGCAAAGCCAAAATGAATGATGACCACAGTGAGGTGGGATGCACAGGTGGAAAAAGCCTTCCTCTTCCTTTCAGCTGAAGGGATCTTGAGCACAGTAATGAGAATGAACACATATGTAAGAAAAATGAATAGAAATGTCCCTATCAAACCCAATACAGAGAAAACTGTGACAGTAACTTCTATGATAGCACCATTCAGGCAGGATAACTTGACCACTGCTCTAATGTGACAGAAGAAGTGTTTTATAAGTTTGGGGCCACAAAATGAGTCTGAAAAGATCAAGGTGGTCTGCACTAAGGAGACAAAGAAACCACTGGTCCAAGCTAAGGCAACAAGATGCCCACATATTGTACTTGTCATAAGTACTGGATAACGGAGAGGGTTGCAGATGGCCAAGAACCGATCATAACCCATCACAGTGAGAATGATGCAGTTAGTACCACCAAGACCATGAAAAAAAACATCTGGAGTCCACATCCCAGAACAGAAATGGTCCTACTCTTGGTTAGTAGGCCAACCAACATTTTAGGAACAATGGTTAGTGTGTAGCAAATCTCAGAGAATGAAAGGGCACTGAGGAAGAGGTACATGGGAGTATGGAGGGCTCAGTCTAACAAGGTGAGACCCATGATTGCCAGATTGCCAGTGAGGGTGAGAAGATAAAGAAAAAAGAAGAAAACAGAGAGGGCAACTTGCCAGTCTGGGTAGAAAGAGAAGCCAACAAAGACAAATTCTCTCAGGAGCGTCTGGTTTACTCTCATTGCTTTGAGGTTTAGAAAGCTGAAAAGAAATAATTACAAAGTGACAGATTCAGTCAAATTTTCTCTTACCTACACTCTCATAGAAGGGAATTAAAATACTGATAATCCAAAATATATTTTCCTTTAGATTTAAAAAGCAATTTGGCCAATTTCCAGGCCAAATTTGTTCTGCTTGGGTCAGTATTTATAAAGGGGGAGAGGGATATTTCTTTTGAGTGTCAGGGAACTATATAGCTTGATATATATGACTATATATAACTTGATTAATGTCAAGTGAGGTACAAGGGTTCTGAGACCATCACAGGGGATGAAGAAAGCAAGCTCTGAGATTCAACAATTTCTCATCACACATGTTCCAAATCATTGTTAGTCTATATGGAGGTTAAGAACAAACAAATAAGGACAGTTTCATATAATTACAATTAATCAATTATACAATCAATAAACATACCTGAAGCATAGACTATGTATCAGATAGGATGCTAAGCTCTGGAGATTCAAATAAATGTAATAATAAACCCCTGTCATCAAAGAATTTGTATTCAGTGATCTCTAAGGTCCCTTATGGCCATATATCTAAGATCCTATGATAACTGGTTTTCTAAGATTTCAGATACAGAAAAGAATTCTAAATATTTTTTATTCTTTACAGGTATCAGGAGGGGGACATACTATAAAGCTTCCCTTAGGAGAAGGATTGATTCTAGGATTTTTTTTTTTTTTTTTTTTTTTTTGCTGAGGCAATTGGGGTTAAGTGACTTGCCCAGGGTCACACAGCTGTTACGTGTCTGAGACCAGATTTGAACTCAGGCCCTCCTGACTTCAGGGCTGGTGCTCTATCCACTGCGCCACCTAGCTGCCCCAGATTCTAGGATTTTTTAAAAAGTGGAGATGGCGGAGTCAGGGAAATTCCAGAGAGAGAAGCAAAGTTGGAGAACTAGGACACTAGAATATATTTGAAGTGTTCCATTTTGGCTAGAGTTTAGCTAACATGTAGATAGGAAAGAAGGAATGAAGGATGGGTAGGTAAATAAGAAGCTTTTTGGAAGATTTCCAATTTCAGGATAAGAATGTTAAATGTTAAGTTTGCGTACCACAGGATTTTTAAGCAATGGGTTACATCATTAGAATTGTTTTTTAGAAAAGTAGTAGAAAAATGGGAGAATACACTGGCAAATGGAGAGGGTTAAATGCTGATTAAGCTATTACAGTAGTATAGATGACACACAATAAGTATCTGAACTAAAGGGATGTTAATGTGAGTGAAAGTGGGGGATACACATAAGAACTACTGAGGAAGTAAAAGCAATGTTTTGGCAAGTGGTTTGATGAGTGAGGCAGGATGAATCAAATATGTTTTCAAGGTTATGATAATGAGAAACTGGAACAATAGCACTACTACTAAACAAACAAAAAAAGAATTTCAGTGGGAGGAGGGAAGAGAAGGAAAATAATGACTTTGGTTGTATATATAAGGAACTCTTGGGATACTCAAGGGCACTCTTCAGGCAATTGGAAATGGAAATGGAGGTTGGAAAAGAGGACACACTAGAGATATGATTTGGGGAGGCATCTGCATAGAAGAGATGATTGGATCCCTGATATTGGTTAAGATAATCAAAGGAAGGAAGAGAAAAGGAGAAGAGGGGAAAAGAAGAAACAGAAAGGGAGCATGGAACCCAGGATTAGATTTAAACTTTGTACACAGGAAGAGGAATAATAATAGTTTTATGGTATGCAACACATTTTTATTTCATTATTTAATTTGGCCTTCACCATAGAGAGGAGACACTTGCTCCCAGAATTGTTATTCCAATTTTAAGGATCACAAAATGACTTTCAGAGAGGTTAAGTGACTTGTCTGTGGTCACATGGCTGATAAAGGTCTGAGGCAAGATTCCACTTTAAGCACTATTTTCACTAAACTATACATAAGTAAGATAGAGATAGAGTGTAGGGGGAGAAAGGATCAGAGAAGTAGAAAAAGAAATAGTACAGAGCTATAATATAGAAACAAAGAAAGGAGAAAGGGTTATTAAGTTGAAGGTGGTCTGTGCTGTCCAGTTCTTTAGAGGTCAAGAAAGACGGGGATGGAATAAAGTCTTTTGTACTTGGAGACTAGTATGTCTTAGGGAGCAATATCTGTAGAGTGGTGGAAGCAAGCCAAAATGCAAGAGTTTTAGCATTGCGTGGGGATGAGAAAATGGAAACAATGAGGTCAAATTACATTTTTTAAAAATTTTGTCAGAAAAGGTGAGAGACAGAGGCCTGACTCCTTCCTACCACTTGTAAGAAATATATGAGCATTCAGTTTCCAGTTATGAAAATCAAATTGGAGAATGTAACTTTTAAAATAGCCCAAAAGGATGCCAAAGAATAATTTGGGGTGATGGTTTTTAAATTTGTACCCTCTGGACTTTGCCCTTCCTTTCCTAGGGTTATCTCTCCCCAAAAGAATATAAGAATTTAAATTTCCTAGGGGGCAGGGACTGGCTTTAGTAATAATAAGTGGTGACATGAGATTTGAAAAGAATCATTTGTTCTTTGTCCCTAACTCTACAAGAAAGTAAACTACTTGGGGGCAGGGACTGGTTATGTAATGAGGAATAGAAATTAACTTCTGCAATATCTAATTAAGGGGGATTCAGGAAGGGACTTGTGCTTCAGGATAGGAAATAAAATACTGCCTTTGGAGTTTTAAAGGTGTGTTTACTTACTTAGGCACCCATTCTAGCAAATATGTAAATATAAATCTTTCCTCCATTTTTCTGTGGAATTCTTGGAAAGATATTGTGTTTCCTACACACTTAATATTTCTATTCTAGAGGGTAGGTCAAGAGTAGGACTTCTTAAACTTTTTCTATGCATGGCTCCATTGAAGTCCTCTGTGTGTTATTCAAAAATCAATCAATCAACAATCATTTATTAATGCCTATGTCAAACATTATACTAGTTAAAATACAGGTATGCTTTTGCTCTTTGTTAGGATAAATTGGAACACTCTTCTTTCAGTCTTTTAGATCCTATTTTAATTCTTAATAGTGAGAGCGGATCACAATATCAATCAAACTTATATAATATATGAATTATATATACATGGGAGGTGGAATTCAGCTTTGTGTGGTAAGCCATTGGCTGGCAATAGTCTTACCTTTCAAATTTTATTAGATTCTTTTCAATACGAAACTCCCTGAGAATACCTGTACTGGAAGCTCTGGCTCACAAGTTAATACATGAATGCAGGAAAATAATATGAGATACAATATTCTATGAATAATCCAGCAGGCACATAAAATAGGCCTAAAGAGAGAGAAGACAACTATCTTGATGGGGGCAAAAGACCTATCGATGTTGATCTATGTTCTTTGTGGTTGATGTTGAACAATCAGCTCTCCAAGAGGAAAAAAAAAGCATACCAGACAAATTTTACCTTTAATTTGCATTATCAACATTTTCTCCATCACTTTCTTTAGTCTAGACTATTAAGACAACAATAAAGCAACATTTATGACATTTGTAGATTTCCAATCTGTAAAGGTTTACTCTCAAAATTTAACAATGGCTCTCAAGAGTTTATTTGATACTACTCCAGCATTATTCCTCACTCAAAAGATCATTCTCACTAATGTGAGAAGAAAAGGAATAAGCATTTGTATAGAGTCTTGCATGTCCCAGTTAGGAGCTATTATTTTCCATACTTGACAGATGAAAATAATGACTTGTCCAGGATCACACATATATTTAAGCTACATTTGTACACAGATCCTCTGAATCACAGGTTTTGTATTCTTTTTACTGTGCCATAACTGCCCCCATTTATTCCTCATTTAGGCAGGTAACTCAGATGCCATTCTGTATTTCCTTTGCATGATTTACAGCAAAGAGCACTAGACTTGGAGTTGGGAGACTTAAGTTCAAGTCTCCTTTCTGTCACTTAATAGCTATGTGAAATTGAATAAATTACTTCACTTTTGGGGCCTCATCTGCAAAATGAAGGGATTGAAGTACATAGCTTCTAATATCCTTTCCTGTTGACAATCTATGATTGTATCTCTCCTTTTTTTTCATCTGTGATTTCCTCCCCTCATTTTGAAGAACTTTCTTCTACACACACACACACACACACACACACACACACACCCAACACACTCAAAGAATGCTCCAGCCTCTTCCCTTTAATTCTGATGAATTAAGAAGGACTTTAACTGAACTTCTTCCAGGTATTTCTTTTTTCTTGAATATTTACTACCACCACCCCCATAAAAGTCTCAATCCTGTGAGCATCACCATTCAGTTTTCTCAGATTGCTTTCAAAGAAGCTATTAAACTGTTTGGTCACAGGAAAAAATATGCTCCAGTTGTGATAAATTTTCAATAAAGCCAAGATAAATACTGTAAAAAACTGCTCTGCAGAGTATAGGGAGAAGCTATCATTCCCATTTAGTTCTTATGGTATCAAAAACACTGGGAGTCACATCCAGAATAACCAAATGGCATAACTCACTGGAATGCACCAAAGACTACAAATAGGAGCCACAAGTCGCCTGAGTCCATGTTCAGTAATCTTTCCTGTAGATTATAGAGAGGAAAAACAGATGGCATCTGGATCACCTGCCTAAACTAGGAGTAAATGGGGGCAGTGATGGCATAATGGAAAGAATGTTAAGTCTGGAATGCAGGATTTTAGGAGACCTGAAAGAAGACTATTAAAGCATCAGTGACAGAGATTTTGGGAAAATGACAGAGTCATTAAAGAAACTTGATATTATTCAAAAACCATGAGATTTAGGATCCGACCCCATGTTTCAAATCACAGCTTGATTGCTTAATGCCTTTATGACCGTAACAATTCCTTTTACCTATGGGTTTTGGCTTCCTCAATTGAAAAGACTAGAATCAATACTCTTTAAACTCCTTGATTTCTTACTCACCTGATTTATGAATTATCTTCAAGAAAGAGTGATTCATTAACAAGTTCTTCTCTGATTGTTCTCATATTCCTTGGGGAGCATCTCCCAATGGCATGGTGTTTACATCACAGGTTTGAAGTTAGAAAGATTTTGGTTCAAATCTTGCCTTTGACCTCACTAGTTCTCTGACCCCAAGAAATCTCTTAACCAGAGTCTCCTCATATATTACAAAAAAATAGATAATATTTACCTCTTGTGATTGTTTTGAAGATTATATTAAGTTAAGCATGTAAAGTGCTATGCAAATCTTAAAGCAAGTAAATGTCAGCTGTTATTATACTATTATTATTATCATACTCAAAACTGACAACTAGCAGGAGAGCAAAGTTTATTCCAACAGGTAAATTTTCCTTCCATGCAAATGAATAATCACTGAATGAAATGCAGTAATAGAGGACCTTACAACTCAAGGATGGGACCTCCAACAACTTGTGTTGTTGGTAACCTGCATAACTTACGAAAAGTTGTTTCAAGCCCAGGAAAAGTAAGTGACTTGTCATAATTACATAGACATTAAGTTTCAAAGATAGGTTTAAAATCCATATGTTCCTGACTCCAGCAAGAATAACACTCTTTCCACTATTTAACCCTAGTTCATGTAATCTTATGACAAATAAAAAAGGGTAATTTTAAATTCATCAACTTCTTTACAATATTTTATGCCACCACTCTCTTCTGATTCTATAATTTATACTTGGCTATAGAAGAGTAGCTACATTGCACCTCACAGAACAGATTCCTACCTGGAAGCAATTTATTCAAAGATTTCAAAGTTCAATATTTGTCACAATCCCATTTCTACTGTTCATAGACAATATTTTCAAATTTCTTGTACTCAGGAAAAAAGTTAACTTTTAATCATTTAAACAAATGTATAGGTTAGGGTAGGAGAGTGTTTTCTTCCTAGCTGGGCAGATCTTCACTGCTTTGTATCAATGACACCTAATGTTCTCCAGCTCCAGGGGTTTGGGAGTTAAGGATTCAAAGTCCATAGGGAACCAGTAGTCTTTCATGAAAGGAAATCAAGGAAACTATCTCACCTAACTTTGTAATTTGCTCTCATTATTTCCAGAACTTTTCATACCATGTGACTTAAGGTGCACAGAATATTGAAATCTGCGTAACCTCTCCAGGCCTACAGAAGCTGCCTCCAAAAGTTCAGACATGTTTCATAGCAATTTCCTTAAATGTCTTATGTTCATATATCTTCTCTACTCAGATATTTGTAAAGGCTACTTATTGCCAATCATACTGAAAGAATATTTGATTGGTTGAATGATTAATTAATTCATCAATTATTTAGTACTAGTATATATGACACCATCCATTTCTAACATCAAGGAGCTTATAGGCTCAGCAAAGAAAGATTAATGTATGAAAAATCAAATAAACACACAAAACCATATACTACAAGGTGGACTTTACATGAGTAAGAAAATATGAATAATTCTGGATCCATGTTCCTATTTTCTTAAATCTACAAACTCTTTATGTAAAGTATAAGTTATATATACACTAAGGGCATCCCTGATAAGGATGTAGAAAATAAACAATAAAGTTTTGCTAAAGTGAT
The DNA here is from genome assembly GCA_023553655.1 of Myrmecobius fasciatus. Taxonomy (NCBI): domain Eukaryota; kingdom Metazoa; phylum Chordata; class Mammalia; order Dasyuromorphia; family Myrmecobiidae; genus Myrmecobius; species Myrmecobius fasciatus. The sequence goes on from JAJPUD010009615.1 coordinate 23,220, forward strand.
TTTATAGCAAACCACATATTTATAGTCAAATAATTTTGTCAAATAATTCAACTAAAAGATACAAGATGCAATTCTATTTCTAAACTCTAACTTATTTTTCTCACCTAAATGACTGTTAGAAATTCTTTTTGCTTCTCTCACATTATGCTCTATCTCTGTTCCTTTATACTGGCTGTTCCACTTATCTATTGTGGAATGTCATCTTACTTCTGTCTCAAAGTATTCTCATCTTTAAAGATGCAAATCAAGCTTCATCTTCTTCTCAAAGTCTTTTCTGACTTCTGCAATTGCTTGTGAGTCCCCTCTTGAACTACATCATATTTTTGTAATTATTACTTTTATATTTATTACATATCTATGAATTTATATATACAATATATGTATAATATATATAATAATGTGACTGTTCACACAGATACATATATATACACACATATATAGATCTTTATATATACATATATAAACATTGTTGTTGGCCCCATTAGAATGTAAGATTGCTCAGAGTAGAGATTGTGTTGTTCTTTTTTTTTATTATATGACAAATCCAATATATGTATACATATCTATAGTTATCTTACCGCACAAGTAAAGTCAGATCTAGAAAGAGAAAAAGAAAGCAACCTAAGAAGGAAAACAAAGTGCAAGCAAATATTCACAGAAAGCATTAAAATGCTGTGTTGTGGTCCACACTCAGTTCCCACAGGCCTCTCTCTGGATGTATATGACTATCTTCATCACTGAACAATAGGAACTGGTTTGAATCACCTCATTGCTGAAAAGCACCATGTCCATTAGAATTGATCATCATATAGTCTTTTTGCTGTGTATAATGATCTCCTCCTGGTTCTGCTCATTTCACTTAGCATCAGTTCATGTAGGTCTCTCCAGGCCTCTCTGAAATCATCCATTTCTCACCGAATAATAATATTCCGACATTCATATACCATAATTTATTCAGCCATTCTCCAATTGATGGGTATCCTTTCAGTTTCCAGTTTCTTGCCCCTACAAAAAGGGCTGCCACAAACATTTTTGCATATGTGGGTCCTTTTCCTTCCTTTAAGATCTCTTTGGGATATAGGCCCAGTAGAAACACTGCTGGGTCAAAGGGTATGCACAGTTTGATAACTCTTTGAGCATAGTTCCAGATTGCTCTCCAGAATGGTTGGATCCATCAACAATGTATCAGTGTCCCAGGTTTCCCAAATCCCCTCCAACATTGGTCACTATCTTTTCCTGTCATCTTAGCCAATCTGACAGGTGTATAGTTGTATCTCAGAGTTGCCTTAATTTGCATTTCTCTAATCAATAGTGATTTTCATATGATTAGAAATAGTTTTAATTTCATCATCTGAAAACTGTTCATATTCTTTGACCATTTATCGATTGGAGAATAGCTTGAATTCTTATACATTTGAGTCAATTTTCTATATATTTTAGAAATAAGGCCTTTATCAGAATCTTTGATTGTGAAAATGTTTTCCTAGTTCATTGCTTCCCTTCTAATCTTGTCTACATTCATTTTGTTTGTACAAAAACTTTTTAACTTGATATAGTCAAACTTATCTATTTTGTGATTAATGATGATTTCTAGTTCTTCTTTGGTCACAAATTCCTTCCTCCTCCACAGATCTAAGAGGTAAACAGATTTTAAATTCTATTAATTTGTTTATAATATCATTCTTTATGTCTAGATTATGAATCCATTTCGACCTTATCCTGCCATATGATGTTAAGTGTGGGTCAATGCCTAGTTTTCTTCCATACTAGTTTCCAATTTTCGCAGCAATTTTTATCAAATATTGAGTTTTTATACCAAAAGCTAGGGTCTTTGGGTTTATCAAACACTATATTACTGCAGTCATTGTCCTGTAAACCTAACCTATTCCATTGATCAACTACTTTGTTTCTTAGCTAGTACCAATTTTTTTTTTATTAAAGTTTTTTATTTGTATAACATATGTATGGGTAGTTCCCCAGCATTGATCTTTACAAAGCTTTCCATTTCAAATTTTACCCCCAGCCCTCTCCCCTCCCCTAAATGGCAGGAAGTCCATGACATGTTAAAAATGTTGAATTACTTGACAAGTTACGCAAGAAAAATCCTATCTACAAGAAAAAAAAGAAAATCAGAGAAAGGCAACACAATGCAAGCAAATATCAATAGAGATCATGAAAATGTTATGTTGTGGTCCATATTTCATATCCCTCTCTCTGGGTGTATATGGTTTTCTTCAGTGAACAACTGGAACTGGTTTGAGACAATTCTTTGTTGCAGAGAACCATGTCCATCAGAATTGATCATCATGTAATACTGTTGTTGCTGTGTATGATGCTCTCCTGGTTCTGCTCGTTTCACTCAGCATCAGTTCATTCAAGTCTCTCCAGGCCTCACTGAAATCGTCCTGCTGGTCGTTTATTACAGAGCAATAATATTCCATAACATTCATATAACATAATTTATTCAGCCACTCTCCAATTGATGGGCATCCCTTCAGTTTCCAGTTTCTAGCCACTACTAAAAGGGCTGCCACAAACATTCTTGCACAGGTGGGGCCCTTTCCCTCCTCTAAGATCTCTTTGGGATATAGGCCCAGTAGAAACACTGCTGGGTCAAAGGGTATGCACAGTTTGATAGCTTTTTGAGCATA
>JAJPUD010009615.1:33971-59431 GCA_023553655.1 Myrmecobius fasciatus
TTTTTTCTGCATCTATTGAGATAATCATATGGTTTTTGTTAATTTGGTTATTTGTATAATTAATTATGCTGATAGTTTTCCTAATATTGAACCAGCCCTGCATCCCTGGTATAAATCCTACTTGGTCATAGTGTACTATCCTGGGGATGACTTTCTGTAATCTCATTGCTAATATCTTATTTAAATTTTTTGCATCAATATTCATTAGGGAAATTGGTCTATAGTTTTCTTTCTCTGTTTTCACCCTACCTGGTTTAGCTATCAGCACCATATCAGTCTCATAGAAGGAATTTGGCAGTATACCTTCTGTCCCTATTTTCTCAAATAGTTTGTATAGTATTGGAATTAATTGTTCTTTGAACGTTTGGTAGAATTCACATGTAAATCCATCTGGCCCTGGAGATTTTTTCTTAGGGAGTTGGTTAATAGCTTGTTCTATTTCTTTTTCTAATATGGGGCTATTTAAATAATTTATATCCTCTTCTGTTAACCTGGGCAATCTATATTTTTGTAGATATTCCTCCATTTCATTTAGGTTATCAAACTTACTGGCATGAAGTTGGGCAATGTAACTCCTAATTATTGCTCTAATTTCCTGTTCATTGGAGGAAAGTTCTCCCTTATCATTCTTGAGACTAACAATTTGATTTTCCTCTTTCCTTTTTCTTATCAAATTAACTAAAGGCTTATCTATTTTGTTGTTTTTTTCATAGAACCAACTCTTAGTTTTATTTATTAATTCAATGGTTTTCTTATTTTCAATTTTATTAATTTCTCCTTTTATTTTTAGAATTTCCAATTTGGTATTTAATTGAGGGTTTTTAATTTGTTCTTTTTCTAGTTTTTTTAATAATAAGCCCAATTCGTTGATGTTTTCTTTCTCTATTTTACTCAAGTAAGCATCTAGAGATATAAATTTGCCCCTTATAACCGCTTTGGCCATATCCCACAAATTTTGGTCTGTTGTCTCCTTATTGTCATTCTCCTGGATGAAATTATTGATTGTGTCTATGATTTGCTCTTTCACCCATTCATTCTTCAGGATTAGATTATTTAATTTCCAATTAACTTTTTGGTTTTTACTCCACCATCTTGGCTCCGCCCCCCCCAAATGGTTTTAATGACTGCTGCATTTTAGATCTGGTACAGCCAGGCCACCCTTGTTTGCTTTTTTTTCCCCATTAATTCTCTTGAAATACTTGACCTTTTGTTCTTCGAGATGAATTTTGTTGTTATTTTTTCTGGGTCAGTAAAATAATTTCTTGGGAGTTTGATTGGTATAGCATTAAAGAAATAGATTAGTTTAGGTAGTATTTTCATCTTTATTATATTCGCTTGACCTATCCAAGAGCACTTGATGTTTTTCCAATTTTTTAGATATGACTTTATTTGTATGGAGAGTGTTTTGTGGTTTTGCTCATATAGATCCTGAACTTCCCTTGGCAGGTAGATTCCCAAATATTTTATACTATCGACATTTATTTTAAATTGAATTTCTCTTTGTGTCTCTTGCTGTTGGATTTTGTTAGTAATGTATAAAAATGCTGATAATGGTATGTGGATTTATTCTGAATCCTGCAACTGTGCTAAAGTTGTGGATTAATTAATTCTAATAGTTTTTTTAGTTGATTCTCTAGGGTTCTTTAAGTATAAAATCATATCTGCAAAGAGTGATAATTTGGTTTCCTCATGACTTACTCTAATTCCTTTAATCTTTTTTTCTTGTCTTATTGCCAAAGTTAGCATTTCTAATACAATATTGAATAGTAATGGTGATAGTGGGCAACCTTGTTTCACCCCTGATCTTATTGGGAATGGTTCCAGTTTATCACCATTACATAGGATGCTCGTTGATTGTTTTAAATAGATGCTACTGATCATTTTAAGGAAAAGCCCATCTATTCCTATATTCTCTAGTGTTTTTAATATGAATGGATATTGGATTTTATCAAATGCTTTTTCTGTATCTATTGAGATAATCATTTTTTTGTTAATTTGGTTATTGATATAGTCTATTATGCTAATAGTTTTCCTAATATTGAACCATCTTTGCATTCTTGGTATAAATCCTACTTGGTCATGGTGTATTATTCTGGGGATGATTTTCTGTAATCTCTTTGCTAATATTTTATTTAAGATTTTAGCATCAATATTCATTAGGGAGATTGGTCTATAATTTTCTTTCTATGTTTTTGTTCTACCTGGTTTGGGTATCAGAACCATATCTCTGTCATAAAAGGAATTTGGTAGGAGTCCTTCATTCCCTATTTTTTCAAATAGTTTATATAATATTGGAGTTAATTGTTCTTTAAATTTTTGGTAGAATTCACATGTAAATCCATCTGGTCATTGGGATTTTTTCTTAGGGAATGGATTAATGACTTGTTCTATTTCTTTTTCTAAAATGTGACTATTTAAGTAATTGACTTCCTCTTCTGTTAATCTGGGCAATCTATGCTTTTTTATGTATTACTTCATTTCACTTAAGTTCTTAAATTTATTGGCATGAAGTTGGGCAAAGTAACTACTAATTATTGCTCCAATTTCCTCTTCATTGGTGGCAATTTCTCCCTTTCCTTTTTTGAGACTAACAATTTGATTTTCCTCTTTCTTTTTTCCAATGAAATTAGCTAGATGTTTGCCTATTTTGTTGGTTTTTCATAAAAACATCTCTTAATTTTATTTATTAATTCAATAGTTTTTTTTTTACTTTCAATTTTATTAATCTTTCCTTTTATTTCTAGGATTTCAAGTTTGGTATTTGATTGGGGGTTTTTAATTTGTTCTTTTTCTAGCTTTTTTACTTGCAAGCACAGTTCCTTCATTTTCTCTTTCTCTATTTTATGCAAATAAGCATCTAGAGATATAAAATTTCCCCTTATTACCACTTTGGGTGCATCCCATAAATTTTGGTATGTTGTCTCATTATTGTCATTCTCTTGGATGAATTAGTAATTGTGTCTGTAATTTGCTGTTTCACCCATTCATTCTTTAGGATGAGATTATTTAGTTCCCAATTGTTTTTTGGTTTATTTTCTCCTGGCCTTATATTGCATGTGATTTTTATTGCATCATGACCTGAAAAAAAAAGCATTTACTATTTCTGCCTTCCTGCATTTGATTTTGAGTTTTTTGTGTCCTAATACATGGTCAATTTTTGTATAAATTCCATGAAATGCTGAGACTTTATATAATATTGGAGTTAATTGTTCTTTAAATGTTTGGTAGAATTCACATGTAAATCCATCTAGTAATGGGAATTTTTTTCTTAGGGAGTGGATTAATGACTTGTTCTATTTCTTTTTCTAAAATGGGGCTATTTAAATAATTTATTTCCTCTTTGTAACCTGGACCTGGACCTGTTAACCTGGACAATCTATATTTTTATATATTTTCCTCCATTTCATTTAGATTAGCAAATTTATTGATATAAAGGTGAGAAAAATAACTCCTAATTATTGCTCTAATTTCCTCTTCATTGGTGGAAAGTTCTCCCTTTTCATTTTTGAGAGTAACATTTGATTTTCATTTTTCTAATTAAATTAACTAAAGGTTTATCTATTTTGTTGTTTTTTTTCACAAAACCAATTTTTAGTTTTATTTATTAATTCAATAGTTTTCTTATTTTTAATTTTATTAATCTTCCCTTTTATTTTCAGAATTTCTAATTTGGTATTCAATTGAGGATTTTTAATTTGTTCTTTTTCTAGCTTTTTTAATTGTAAGCCCAATTCATTGATCTCCTCTGTATGTATTTTATGCAAGCATTTAGAGATATAAAATTACCCCTTATAACCACATTGGCCGTATCCCACAAATTTTGGTATGTTGTCTCATTATCGTCATTCCCCTGGAAGAAATTATTGATTGTATCTATGATTTGCTGTTTTATCCATTCATTCTCTAGGATTAGGTTATTTAATTTCCAATTAACTTTTGGTCTATTTTCTCCTGGTCTTACATTGGATGTGATTTTTATTGCATCATGATCTGAAAAAAATGCATGTATTATTTCTGGCTTTCTGCATTTGATTTTGAGGTTTTTATGCCCTAACACATGGTCAGTTTTTGTATAAGTTCCATAAACTGCTGAAAAACAAGTAAACTCCTTTTGGTCTCCATTCAATTTTCTCCAAAGATCTATCATACCTAACTTTTCTAACATTTTGTTTATCTCCTTAACTTTTTTCTTATTTATTTTGTTGTTTGATTTATCTAGTTCTGAGAGAGCAAGGTTGAGATCCCCCACTAGTATAGTTTTGCTGTCTATTTCTTCTTGCATCTCTCTTTAATTTCTCCTCTAGGAATTTGGATGCTATTGCACTTGGTGCATATATATTTAGTATTGATATTGCTACATTATCTATGGTACCCTTTAGTAAAATATAGTTTCCTTCCTTATCTCTTTTAATTAGATCTATCTTTGCTTTTACTTGATCTGAGATCAGGATTGCTACTCCTGCTTTTTTTTTTGTTCACCTGAAGCATAATAGATTCTGCTCCAGCCCTTCACTTTGTATATATCTCTGTGCTTTAGATGTGTTTCGTGTAAACAATATATTATAGGATGCTGGCTTTTAATCCAGTCTGCTATTTGCTTCTGTTTTATGGGAGAGTTCATTCCATTGACATTCGCAGTTAAAATAACTAATTCTGTATTTCCTGCCATCTTATTTACCCTGGCTTATGCTTTTCTCTTTCCTATCCCCTTTTCCTCCTCCTTAGTATTTTGCTTTGATAACCACTTCCCTCTGACAATCCTTTCCCTTTAGAGCCCCACCCCCTGTTTTACACCTTTCCTCTAATTCTTCTGTTTTCTATTAATCTTTCCCTTTCTTTTCTCTCTTTCCCTCCTATTTCCTTATAAGGTAGGACAAGTTTCTTTGTGCTAACAAATATGTCCATTATTCTGTCTGAACCAAATCTGATGAGATTAAGATTAACAGAGTGCTCATCCCCCTCCTTTCTTTTCCTCAATTATAATAGGTTTTCTTTGCCTCAACATGTGATGCAACTTCCCTTATTTTACCTCCTTTCCCCCCTTTTTCCACTGTTATCCCTTTTCTACCTCTTATTTCTTTTTCATATTATCATAATCTCATAGCAGTCATAATCATGATCATATCATAATAAAATCAACCCTCATTCTCTAAGTATATCTATAACAAATATAGTTCTCAAGAGTTTTTCTTTTCTTTTTACCTTTTTATGTTTCTCTTGAGTTCTGCATTTGGAGATCAAATTTTTTGTTCAGTTCTGGTCTTTTCATTAGAAATAAATGAAATTCACTACCCAAACTAATTTACTTATTTAGTGCCATACCAATCAAACTCCCAAGAAATTATTTTACAGATCTAGAAAAAATAGTAGCAAAGTTCATTTGGAAGAACAAAAGGTCAAGAATTTCAAGGGAATTAGTGAAAAAAAAGACAGATGAAGGTGGCCTTGCTGTACCCGATCTAAAACTATATTATAAAGCAGTAGTCATCAAAACCATTTGGTACTGGCTGAGAAAGAGAGTGGTCGATCAGTGGCATAGGATAGGATATCAGGACAATCTAGGTAATAACGTTAGCAATTTAGTGTTTGATAAACCAAAAGACCCCAGCTTTTGGGATAAGTACTCACTATTTGGCAAAAGCTGCTGGGAAAATTGGAAACTAGTGTGGAAGAAATTAGGGCTGGACCCCCACCTAACACCACATACCAAGATAAGATCTAAATGGGTTCATGATCTAGATATAAAGAGGGATATTATAAGCAAATTAGAGGAATGTAGTATAGTTTACCTCTCAGACCTGTGGAGATGGAATAAATTTATGTCCAAAGAATATCTGGAATCATTAATTGAACACCAGATAGAAAATTTTGATTATATTAAGTTAAAAAGTTTCTGTACAAACAAAACTAATGCAGACAAGATTAGGAGGGAAGCATGAAATTGGGAAATCATCTTTACATTTAAGGGTTCAGATAAAGGTCTAATCTCTATGATATATAGAGAATTGTCTCATATTTATAAGAATTCAAGCCATTCTTCAATTGATAAATGGTCAAAGGATATGAACAGACAATTTTCAGATGATGAAATTAAAACTATTTATACTCATATGAAAAGTTGCTCCAAATCACTATTGATCAGAGAAATGCAAATTAAGACAACTCTGAGGTACCACTACACACCTGCCAGATTAGCTAAAATGACAAGAAAGGATAATGACAGGTGTTGGAGGGGATGTGGGAAGGCTGGGACACTGATGCATTGTTGGTGGAACTGTGAACTGATCCAACCATTCTGGAGAGCAATTTGGAACTATGCTCAAAGTTATCAAACTATGTATACCCTTTGACCCAGCAGTGTTTCTATTGGGCTTATATCCCAAAGAGATCTTAAAGGAAGGAAAGGGCTCCACATGTACAAGAATGTTTGTGGCAGCCCTTTTTGTAGTGGCTAGAAAATGGAAACTGAAAGGATGCCCATCAATTGGAGAGTGGCTGAATAAATTATGGTATATAAATGTTACAGAATATTATTCTGTGAGAAACGACCAGCAGGATGATTTCAGAAAGGCCTGGAGAGACTTGCATGAACTGATGCTGAGTGAAGGGAGCAGAACTAGGAGATCATTTTTCACGGCAACAACAATACTACATGATGATCAATTCTGATGGACATGACTCTCTTCAACATTGAAATGCTTCAAACTAGTTCCAATTGTTCAGTGAAGAAAGCCATATATACCCAGAGAGAGGGATGTGAAATGTGGAGCACAACATATCATTTTCATGCTCTCTATTGATGTTTGCTTGTATTGTATTTCCTTTATCTGATTATTCTTTCTTGTCGATACAATTTCTCCTGCACAAAAATGATGTGTGGAAACAAGTATACATATATTAGATTTCTTACATATTTTAACATAAATAACATTTATTGGATAACCTGCCATCTAGGGGAGGGGTGGGGAGTAGGGGGGAAAAATTGTAACAGAAACCTTTGTAAGGGTTAATGTTGAAGAATTACCCATACATATGTTTTGCAAATAAAAAATATTAATAAAAAAGAAAGAAATGAAATTCACTTATATCATTGAATGTCTGCCTTCTTTCCTGAAAGATAATGCTCATTTTTAGCTGGATAGCTTATTCTTGGCTGTAATCTCAGTTCCTTTTCCTTTCAGAATATCAGATTCCAGGCCCTGTGATCCTTTAAGGTGTAAGCTGCTAGGTCCTAGGTGATCCTTATTGTGGCTCCTTGGTATTTAAATTGTTTCTTTCTGGCTGCTAGCAATATCTTTTCCTTAGTATGATAGTTCTGAAATTTAGCCACAATATTCCTTGGGGATTTAATTTTGGGGTTTCTTTCAGGAGGTGATCAGTGGATTGTTTCAATAGTTACTTTCCTTCTGATTCCAAAATATCAGGGCAGTTTTCTTTCATGATTTCCTGGAAAATAGTGTCTAGGTTCTTTTTTTTTTTCATTATGGCTTTCAAGAAGCCCTGTAATCCTTAGATTGTCTCTCCTAGATCTATTTTCCAGGTCAGTTTTTTTCCTAGGAAATATTTCATATTTTCTTCTATCTTTTCATTTTTTTTTTTGTTTTTGTTTGACTGATTCTTGAAGTCTTGTTGAGTCATTCACTTCCATTTGTTCAATTTTAATTTTTAATGTCTTATTTTCTTCAGTTACTATTTTAGCTCCTTTTGCAATTGACCAATTCCATTTTTTTGTTCTTTGCATTCTATTTCCATTTTTAATTTTTTTTGGTAATGATCTCATTTCATTTCCCCATATTTCTTCTAACTCTCTTTTAAGATCCCTTATGCAAGCTTCAAAGAAAGCCTTGTGACATGGGGTCCAGCTTATGTCTCTCTTTGGGACTTTTTCTGGAGTTGCTTTACCTATAGGGACCTCAGGATTTAAGGTCTTTCTTCCCTCCCTCCATAAAAGCTATCTATGGTAAGAGTTCTTCTTTGCTTGAGTTATTTCAGGTGTTGGGCAGTTCTGCTGATTGATTGATTGCTTTAGGGTGCTGTGTAATGGCAGCTAGGTCCAGAGCTCTTCAGAGGTTCAGTGGTTCACAATCTACCCCTGCAAAAGGCAGATCTTCCAAACCACCTGCTTACAATCAGGACAGATTGGCCCATAGCAGACTCCCAAGTGTGTGGAAGCCACAATGCTCCGACTCCTGCTTAGGCAGACTTCTCCAGCTCCCTGCCCTGGTCTCCCTGTGCTGCAGTCTGCGTTGGCAGACCACCCTCTGGCCAATTGAAACAAACCTGTTTTGAAGTTTCTTTCAGGGTATCTTCTTCTAGAAATGTGTTGTACTCCAGATATTGTGGATTTTTTGACTTCAAAACCAGTCTAGAGGCTTCATCTGATGTTGGTTTGAGGATAGGTTAGAGGAGGTTACAGAGACTAGTGCCTGATCTCTGCCATCTTGTGTCATTCTTTATACTTGTATCTCCTAGAGCCTAGAACACAGCTTGTCATATTAATACATACTTAATAAAAGCAATGAAGCATCTAAATTTAAGATGGAGGCTCAAACCAGAAAAGACTTTACTATAATCTTCCTCACACCCCAACTCGCAATAACAAGGTTCTGTTACAGGAGGGGAAAAAAACTACTCATACACCTCATTTGTTATGGCAATAAATAAAAGGCTATGTTACTTTTCATTAATTAGTCTGATTAATTGATTTGTTGACTTTTAAAAAATTGATCTGGTATAACAAAATGTCATTTCAAAGTCTCTCTTCCAAAAGAGCATCATGCATGCTTGTGTCCAGATCATAGGAGATTCTTTGAAAAATTCAATAGCAGAGATGTATTTGATGAATAGTCATTAACATCAAATGAAATGTGAACAACTTGAGATGGATGATCACCAAAGAACTTTCCCCTATCATAGAGAATATACAAGATGCAATCCAAATGAAAGAAAAATTCATTATAAATGCTGATGTTTTCCAAATACTCCTATTTTTGGATGATATTGTGTTTATTGCTTCAAGGTCTGAGTTATTGTAAAGTGTTCTAAATAAGATACATAATCATTCAAAAGAGGTCATTGTGACTGAACACATTATTAAAAGTCAAGTAGATGAAAAATGCCTGCTGTTCAGATTATGACATGTAGTTACATGGGTCAGATTTATGGGCAATCTATCTAACTACATACACATTATTATGGACAGTAGGCATTCTTTATCCACTGGAGACTGACAATGAACTGGGATCAGAATAGAATAGGAGAAAGAGAGCAGGTTGGTTTATCTCAGGGAAATTTTGTCATGTTTTAATTGATTTAAATGATTAATTGATAATTAATTTTATTGTCATGATTTAATTGTCATGATTAAATTGATAATTTAATTTAAATAATTTAATTGATTAATTAATTGTCATAATTTAATTGTCATGATTTAATAGCAAGTTTCTTCCTGAAACAAAGGATCATTTTTTATAATGCCAGTAAGCTTTTAATCAGAATACATGGCTATATAAATCTCTGAAGAATTAAATCTGTGGGTCATTCAAAGACAAATGGAGAGGTATGATGGGCAGGCATAGTTTATAACTACAAAATACAGGAGAAAAGATTCAGAAAGATTGCCATGTCATGCACAAAGTAATGCCTTTCTCCCTCCTTCTTTCATCAAAGAGATAGATGGGCCACCCAGAGAGAGTAAACCACTTTGGGTTGTAGTGATATCTGTGCATTGTTTTTAATTTTGAAGGAGAAAACATCAACTGTTTAGCTATACTTCCTCCTGCCTGGAGGATTATCTTCCTAAATCTTATGCACCCACAACCTTGTTACTGTAAAGGTTAACAGCATCTTCCCAATCCCTCAGGCTCATAATGGAGGAGCCACTCTACTATCTCTCACCACCACTCCCATATTCAAGCTGTTGTGAAGGTCTACTTAGTGATTATTTACATCTCCCAAATATTGGGAACTGGATTCCAAGTTTCTTGAGGGCAGGAATTGTCTTTTGCCTCTTTTGTATCCTAAGTTTAGAGAGGCACTGGGTACATTGTAGGCACTTAATAATTGTTTATTGATTGATTAATAATTAACATATACAAGAATCTCTTGATGTGAAAGAGTATAAAAAAAATTACATCTGTACTATTGGCGTAGTAATTGTTGAGGTTGAGAAGGGGGAACTCCAAAAGTCCCAGACCGGTGTCATGAGGTGTTTCAAAAGAATTTGCAGACTTCAAGCCTTCTCCTAGTCAAGGGGCAAAGTTTATTAAAAGCAATGTGATGCCATTACTGAGCAGACTAATTCTAAGGGAATCCAGTAAAGAAACAGAAACAAGGAGATACACTTATACAGCTTTCAATAATATATATGTTAATTCTATAGCTCAAGGGTAGGGCTAGGGAATAATCTCCAGATGAATTGAAGGTAGTCTGAAATTTGGTTATCACTGACATGATCATCAGTCTGCAATGAACTGAGAAGTAGTCTATTCAAAATCAGACTGGACATAGGAGTTTCCTGAGGCCAGAAGCTATCTGGTTAAGGAGAGGTAGGAATCAGATAGATTAGGTGTGTTCAGTTTCCTGAGGCAGACACCAAAGCTACAAGATTTAGGACTACTGACCCATTAGAACAGAAGCCCCAATGTCAGGGGAGCCCAAAATCACATTACATCATACTCACTTACATGAGTCACAGATCCATCAATAAATTTAAATATAAATATAAGGTTAAGATCCAAGCATGGAAAAGTTTTACTATCAACTTATATTCTACTTCCTTCCTCAGTTCCACTGATTGGATTCTGCTCCAGTAAGGGAGAAAAACAAAACAAAACAAAAAAAAAAAAAAAAAAGAAAGAAAGAAAGTACTTTTGCTCCTGTTTTGATAAGGCAGAGAAAATTAAAAAAAAAAAAGATGCTATTACTTTGCATTAAGAAAATGTCAGTCAGGAAGTTATCTGTCCCCCTAACTCTGAAGAAATAAAAATTTATCTGGAATATGTTTTCAATTCTAAAAATCACATTTTAGGAAGTACATTGATAAGCTAAAGACAGACTGGAGAAAGTCAATCAGAAGAGTGAATAGCCTTGAGAAATATCATTTGAAGAACAATTGAAAGAATTGAGAAGATTTAGCCTGGAAAAGGAAGAATTAGATAGAATACCACACATATCTTCATATATTTGAAGCACCTTCATATAAAAGTTGCATTAGATTATTTTTTGGCCTAGTGATAGCTAAAAAAGGAGTGATGGATAGACATGAGAAAAAGGAGAATTGTAGACTTGTCCTAAGCAAAATTTTACTAATGATTAGAGCCATTATTCCAGAATGGTATATTGTGGCCAATAGTGGGTTTCCCCTCACTAATTGTCTTTATGCAAACATTGGATGACTACTTGCCAACTATGCTGTGAAGGGTTTAGTTGGTCTTTGCTATCTCTTCTAATTCCAAAATTCTATGATGAATAAATTATTGAAATAAAAATGTCCATCTTCTTTTTCTATAATATAGTCTTCTAGTTATTCTTCCAAAGTTTCTTATTTTTTTATATCTCAATTCCTGTTCTCTCCCACCATGCACCTTTACTTTATATTAAGAATGACACTTTTTTCTTTTTTCACATAATAATATTTTATGACTTGTAGTAATAACATTACTAGTAGTAGCTAGCATTTATACAGCACTTATTGCATGCCAGGTACTGTGCAAACTATTTTAGAATTATTATCCCATTTGATACTCATGGTAATTTTTTATAGATGAGAAATTAAGGCAACCAGTTTTTAAATAGCTTGCTCAAAGTCATATAACTAGTAAGTATCTGAAATTGGGTTTGAACTTAGGTGTTTTTGATTCTGGGCCTGTATGTGAAGAGATTCATTTAGCCCCCTACTCTATCCCATTCAGTTTAACCAATTTGATATGATTCATAGAAGTGGTGATTATAAGCTTTGTACGTTAGACCCCAGAGCTCTGAGTTGCAAATTCTAAGTTTACTTACTTAATGATAGGAAGTTAACTAGAGGTCCTCCTCCCTTGTTTTTCTGTCATAATAACCAAGCACTTCATAGAAAGTCCCCCAATTGATTTTTGTATCCATGGGACAATCTTATGACCATTTAATGAGTGAAGATGTCTTGTGTTTTATCCAATCTATGTTTTTTGATAGATTGTGATAGATTTGATAGATTGTTTTTTTGATATATCATTTTTGGCTTTCAAGAGCAAAGTCTATCAACCAATGAGATTCTGTATTTCACCATACTCTTTTGCATATTTAGGTAGCAAACTTTATAAATATAAGGCCCTGGAAGAAGGAAAAATCTCAGATTGTGAGAAAGATCTAAAGTCCACTTCATTAGAAGGGATTATAGACCCTTTAATAAAATGTTATTGGCTCAGCGAGCTCTGCCTCCATTTCTATTAATATAGGTTGCGCAATTTTAATCCCAACACCTGATACTCTATCCACTAAGCTGCTTCAAAGTTTAGCTGCCTCACAGAACATCAATAGTAATATATTATTTAAAAACTAGGGCTTTGTTTCAGCAAGAAATTTAGAGTCATTGAAAGAGCTTTGCAGTTTTCCCATAAACACGCCCATTGATTTTCCTTCTCTTTTATTGTGAATCCATTTGGTTGTCAATTTATGTAACTTGGAATAATTTTATCATTAAAAATCAAATTAGTGATTAATTATATAAATTGGCTAAATCAGTAATAATTCCCATACTATTAAGGAGTTATAGATTTCCTGTTTTTTTAAAAAAATATGATCAATTTAAGCTTTTGTGATTTTATTTCACATTTGCAATAACCATCACCCTTTTGTTTATTTTCAGAGACAGTGGGCAGCAAGGAATGCTTAGAGTCTGGAAGACTAGAATTCAATTTTTGCCTCCTGCCTCAAACACTTAGTAGCTTTGTGATGCTGGTCAAGTCACTTGATCCTACTTGCCTCAGTTACCTCATTTATAAAATAAGCTGGAAAAGGAAATGGCAAATCTCTCTAAAATTTTTGCCAAAAAAATCTCAAATTCAGACACAACTGAACAACAGCAAAAACAGTATTCATGATACACAACCCTAAGACGCCAGTATAGCTACAAGACTTCGATTGATAAATTCTTTATAGTTAATTCAAATTTAGCAAGAGGTTTTTCATCATCCTCTCTTTATTTGTCTTCCTCAAATTGCTCTTATAATTTTTCTCCATGGGCAATTTGAGAAGTTGAAGTTCAAGAATGTAATAAAATGAGGCACTTTTAGACATGTAACATTTTTAAAAAATAGCAATAGCATGAAAAGGATATTCAATAAAGGTTCAGATTGTTTCAGTTGCATAGAGCTCCCCTCACATATGTACTACCTTGGGGATAGGACCAGGCAGAAGGGTACAATGCCTTACATACAATAAAACATCTGTGCCAACCTACGAAGAACCAATTTCTTGTGTTCCCATATTTTATGCTTTAGGTTATGGAGAAGTTTACTTCAGCAGCTCAAATCTTAATGATCTGGATGAAATATATCTTGAGGATTGTTTGAGCACATTTTAGAGAAAATCTAATCATATATATATATCAGTGAACATCCAGTGGTTATTACCATGTACCACAACCATATTAGTGTTAGATATTATTTCTACCTTATTTATCTATTGCCCACATTTTATTCAAAGTCACTGAGTATCAAAGTATCCTTGCATCTCTTGACCTATTGCTAGCTCTCCAATATTCTGGGCTAGCAATAAGGTCCCAAGTTCTCATTCATGAAGTTAATGCATGATATAAGAATTGGCCAAGGACAATCCTTTTCTTCTAAAAATTCAGGAAACTCTGAGAGCTTACAGAAGTTCATAAAGAGATGAATATATAAACAAAGTTCCATAACAAAAAAAGCCTGTTACATTCCCACATTTGTATCATGAAAGCAATACTCTAGTCTAGTTCCTGGAAAATTTTTCCTCCCTGTCCTTTGCAAATTCTTAGTATCATGCCTTAATTTAGACTCTGCACTGTTAGATAAATGTATTTGGTGGAGTGTTGAATAAACAATTTCCTTTCCATCAGAAATGAAATATATTTGCTCAGCAAGAAGGAAATGATACAGGGACTAAATAGATGGGTTATCCTTTACTCTGTAGAATATATTACAACAGGAAATTTAGAAGATCTGTTCCCTGACACCCTGTACTTTCAAATAGGGAAGTCTCTAATTTAGAGTAAGGGAAAAACATATCTGCATTTGCTATGCATTCTTTTACTTTTTTTCAAAATTAAAAAAAAAATTATTGTGAGGGAACCAAGATGGCAGAGTGCAGACACAACTCTCTGTGACCTTCTCTGATCTTCTCTCAAACCAACCACACAGTGTCTCTGAACTGATTTTGGAATCAAGGCACCCCAAAATATTTGGTGTACAACACATTGCCAGAAGAAGTTACTTTGGAAGAACTTCAGAACAGGTCTGTTTCAGTCAGGCAGGGGAACAGTCTGCCAAGCCCAGACAGAAGCATGTTGAGACCAGGACAAGAAACTGGGCTGGGACTCAGAGTGTGGCAGTTTCTAAGCACCTGGGAAGTTTCTGTGAGCCTCTTAGGCCACTCTTGTCTGGCTGCAAGCAGGTGCTTTTGCAGATTTGCTCTTTGTAAAAGATAGATTGTAAACCATTGAGAACACCAGACCTAACCCCAATTGCCCAGCACCAGAAGTCAATCAGCAGAACTGTCCCAAGGCAAACTAAAGCAGTTGTTACTCCTTTGCTTAGAACAGACCTCAAACTTTACAAAAATGAATAAAAACAAACAAACAAAAAAAAGAACTCTTACCATAGACAGCTTTTATGGAGAGAGAGAATAGACCTCAGATCCTGAGGTTCATAAAGATAAAGCAACTTCAGAGGAAGACACAAAGTGAGATATGAGCTGGTCCCCATTTCATAAGGCTTTCCTGGAAAATTGCATAAAGAATCTCAAAAGAGAGTTAGAAGAA
The DNA here is from genome assembly GCA_023553655.1 of Myrmecobius fasciatus. Lineage (NCBI taxonomy): Eukaryota > Metazoa > Chordata > Mammalia > Dasyuromorphia > Myrmecobiidae > Myrmecobius > Myrmecobius fasciatus. The sequence continues at coordinate 48,970 of JAJPUD010009615.1, forward strand.
AAATGGGGAAATGCAATGAGATCATTGCAAAAAGGATATAATGCCCTACAAAAAAGATATGAAAAAGAAACCAATTCCCTGAAAAATAAAATTGGTGAAATAGAAAAAGAATGCAATGAAACAAAAAAATTCAATTGACCAATTACAAAAGGAGCTAAAAAAGGTAACAAAAGAAAATAATACATTAAAAATTAGTGTTGGAGGACCCCCCAAAAAAGTAAGAGGATAAGCTTGTCCTTAAATCAAGGATCAAAGGGTGTGTGATTCCTTTACAAACATGAGACCCTGAGGCATGCCGGAGATTGCTATTAATGGTTTCATTATTGGCCTTCTTAAGTAGTCTTAGAAAATGGCAGCCTTCCAGGAAGAGCTCTGTTGATAAGAGGATCATACCTTCCATATATGGATATTTCTTTTCAGTACAAGTTTATTGCAAATGATGGGTGTGAGAATATGGAAGGGAGTGATCATAGAAGGAGGGAAGGAGGCAAGGAGGAGGGGTCAGGTGATGAGGAGAGGCAAGACAAGGAGGAGGGGACAGGTGATGAGGAGAGGCAAGACCTGGAGGAGGGACTACTAGAGGGGCAGGGCTAGGCTAGGAGAAGAAAGATATAAAAAAGGTGGATGATAAGGGAAAAGGGGGTGTGCTATAGAAGAATGGGGGCTGAATAAAAAACCACCATCATCTACATTCTTCTGGCTTCACTTTTCTTGTGACCAACTATGATTGGCTGAACACGCATTGAAGCTCCGGAGGTGAGATAAGTCCTGTTGCCCATAAATTTGTTAATTTAGATAGAAATTAACAAATTAGGATTGAACAAATGGAAGTAAATGAATCAATAAGACTTCAAGAATCAGTAAAACAAAAACAAAAACAAATGAAAAAAATTAAAGAAAATATGAAATAGCTTCTAGGAAAAACAACTGACCTCAAAAATCGATCTAGGAGAGACAATCTAAGGATTATTGGACTTCCTGAAAGCCATGATGAAAAAAAGAACTTAGACACTATCTTACAGGAAATCATGAAAGAAAACTACCCTGATGTTTCAGAATCAGAAGGTAAAGTAGCCATCGAAAGAATTCACCAATCACTTCCTGAAAGAGACCTCAAAATTAAATCCCCAAGGAATATTATGGCTAAATTTAAGGACTATTGCACCAAGGAAGTTATTGCAAGCAGCTAGAAAGAAACAATTCAAATACCAAGGAACTGTAATTAGAATCACTCACGATCTGTCAGCTTTCACATTAAAGGATCAAAATGCCTGGAATCAGATATTCTGAAAAGGCAAAGGAACTTTGATTACAGCCAAGAATAAGTTACCCAGCTAGAATGAGCATTATCTTCCAGAGAAGAAGATAGACATTTAATGATATAGGTGAATTTCACCTATTTCTAATGAAAAGATCAGATCTGAACAAAAAATTTGATCTACAAACACAGAACTCAGAGAAACATAAAAAGGTAAAAAGGAAAGAACTCTTGAGAACTATATTTCTATTATGGGTATACTTAGAGAATGGGGGTATAATTTGATTTTACTTTGATAATATGAAAATGAAAGGTGAAAAGTAGATCATACTGGAAAAAAGAAGTAAAAGGAAGTAAAATAAAGTTTAAAAAAGGAGATAAAAATAAGCTAAAATCTCATGAAGAGGCAAAGAAAACCTAATATAATTGAGGGGGAAAAGGGAGGGGGATGAGCATTGTGTGAATCTTACTCTTATCAGATTGGGCTATTAAGAGAATATTAGGCACATTAAGTTTCACAGAGAAACTTGTACCTCCTTACAGGGAAGAGGGAGAGAAAGGAGGAAAAGAAAGGGAAAGACTCATAGAAGGGAAAATAGAAGAATTAGGGGAAAGGTATAAAAACAGCAGAGGGGCTCTAAAGGGGAGAGGACTATTTGAGGAAGAATGTCATCAAAAGCAAAATGCCGGGGAGGGGGACAGAAAGAAAGAGGAAAGCAAAGAGAAAAACATAACTTTGGGTAAATAAAATGGCAGGAAATACGGAATTAATTTTTTTAACTGTGAATGTGAATGGGATGCAGTCTCCCATAAAATGGAAGCAGATAGCAGACTGCATCAAAAGCCAGAATCCTACAATATGCTGTTTACAAGAAACACATTTAAGGTATAATAATACATACAAAGTGAAGGTAAAGGGCTGGAGCAGAATCTATTATGCTTCAGGTGAACAAAAAAAAAAATCAGGAGTAGCAATCCTTATCTCAGATCAAATAAAAGTAAAGATAGATCTAATTAAAAGTCAAGGAAGGAAACTATATTTTACTAAAGGATACCACAGATAATGAAGCAATATCAGTACTAAACATATACACAAACTAGAACCATACCCAATAAGATCAGGAGTAAAACAAGGCTTCCCACTGTCACCATTATTATTCAATATTGCTTAGAAATGTTAGCTTTGGCCATAAAAAAAGGAAAAGACATTGAAGGAATTAAATTAGGTAATGAGGAAACCAAATTATCACTCTTTGCAGATAATATGATGGTATACTTAGAGAACCCTAGAGAATCAACTAAAAAACTACTAGAAACAATTCACAACTTTAGCGAAATTGCAGGATACAAAATAAATCCACATAAATCATCAGCATTTTTATAGTTTACCAACAAAGTTCAGCAGCAAGAGATACAAAAAGAAATTCCATTCAAAATAACTGTAGATAGTATAAATATTAGGGAATCTATCTGCCAAGGGAAAGTCAGGAACTATATGACCTAAACTATAAAAGATTTTCCACACAAATAAAGTAAGACCTAAATCAGTTGGACAAGTGCTCATAGGTAGGACAAGCAAATATAATAAAAATGACAATACTACCCAAATTAATTTACTTATTTAGTGCCATACCAATCGAACTCCCAAGAAATTATTTTACAGACCTAGAAAAAATGGTATCAAAGTTCATCTGGAAGAAAAAAAGGTCAAGAATTTCAAAAGAATTAATGAAACAAAATGCTGATGAAGGTAGCCTACCTGTGCCAAATGTAAAACTATATTATAAAGCAGCAGTCATCAAAACCATTTGGTACTGGCTAAGGAACAGAGTAATCAATCAGTGGGATAGGATAAGATCACAGAACAAACTAGGCAATAATTATAGCCATCTAGTGTTTTACAAACCCAAAGACCCCAGCTATGGGGATAAAAACTCACTATTTGAGAAAAACTCCTGGGAAAATTGGAAACTAGTATTGAAATTGAATTAGGGCTTGACCCACACCTAACACCACATACCAAGATCAGATCTATATGGGTTCATGATTTAGACATAAAGAGTGATATTATAAGAAAATTAGAGGAACATAGGATAGTTTACCTGTCAGACCTCTGGAGAAGGAAGGAATTTTTGTGCAAAGAAGAACTAGAACTCTTAATTGAACACCAGATAGATAATTTTGATTATATTAAGTTAAAAAGTTTCTGTACAAATAAAACTAATGCAGACAAGATTAGGAGGGAAGCAATAAACTGGGAAATCATCTTTACATTTAAGGGATCTGATAAAAGCCTCATTTCTAAAATATATATAGGGGGGCAGCTAGGTGGCGCAGTGGTTAGAGCACCAGCCCTGAAGTCAGGAGGACCTGAGTTCAAATCTGGTCTCAGACACTTCTTAGCTGTGTGACCCTGGGCAAGTCACTTAATCCCAATTGCCTCAGCAAAAAAAAAAATAATAAAATAAAATAAAATATATATAGAATTGATTCATATTTATAAGAATTCAAGCCACTTTCCAATCGATAAATGGTCAAAGGATATGAACAGACAATTTTCAGATGATGAAATTAAAACTATTTCTAGTCATATGAAAAGGTGTTCCAAATCACTATTGATCAGAGAAATGCAAATTAAGACAACTCTGAGATACCACTACACACCTGTCAGATTGGCTAAGATGACAGAAAAAGATAATGATGTAGAGGATAATGTCAGAGGGAGATGTGGGAAAAGTGAAACACTGATACATTGTTGGAACTGTGGACAGATCTAACCATTCTGGAGAGCAATTTGGAACAACATTCAAAAAGTTATCAAACTGTGCATACCCTTTGACCCAGCAGTATTTCTATTGAGCCTATATCCCAAAGAGATCTTAAAGGAGGGAAAAGGACCCACATGTGCAAAAATGTTTGTTTCAGCCCTTTTTGTAGTGGCTAGAAACTGGAAACTGAATGGATGCCCATCAGTTGGGGAATGGCTGAATAAATTATGGTATAGGAATGTCATGGATTATTGTTCTATAAGAAATGTCCAGCAGGATGATTTCAGAGAAGCCTGGAGAGCCTTGCATGAACTGATGCTAAGTGAAATGAGCAGAACCAGGAGATCATTGTACATGGCAACAAAAAGAATATATGATGATTAATTCTGATGGACCTGGTTCTCTTCAACAATGAGATGTTTCAAACCAGTTCCAATTGTTCAGTGATGAAGCCATATACATCCAGGGAGAATCCTGTGGGATCTGAGTGTGGACCACAACGTAGCATTTTCACACTCTCTATTGATGTTTGCTTGCATTTTTTTTCCTTCTCATGTTTTTTTTTCTTGTAGATCCAATTTTTCTTGTATAGCAAGATAACTATAAATATGTATACAAATATTTGATTTGTCATGTATTTAACATAATTAACATAATAAATTACATTTCCTGCCATCTAGGGGAGAGGGTGGAGGGAATGAGGAAAAAAAATTGTAACAGAAGCCTCTGCAAGGGTCAGTGTTGAAAAATTATCCATGCATATGTTTTGCAAATAAAATGCTTTAAAAATATTGTGAAAACCAAAATACATCTAAGGTTTCTATTATTTAGTTTATTTTGTTTAAAAATATAAAATAAATAAATGACCAAACATTATGTACAGTGAGTTTTTTGATGAAGAAATGAAAACATCTCAGAGTCATGTAAAAATGTGTTCTAGGTCGTTATTGGATTAGAGAAAAGCAAAGTAAGACAACTTGGAGGAATCATTTTGCAAGTACCAGAATGGCTAAAATGATAGAAGGAGAAAGTGACAAATAATGGCAGGAATGTGGAAAAAATAGAAAACTAATTTATTTTGGTGGAATTACAAAATTATTCAACAATTTTGGAGAGTAATCTGGAATTACACCCTAAGACTAAACTAGCTATATGTCTTGACTCAGCAATATTACTCTTTGGTCTAATTCTACAGATAATTGGGGGGAGGAAGAAAAAGAACATATATGTTCTAAAATATTTATAGCATGTTTTCTTATGGTGGCAAAGAACTGGAAAATTCTTAAATTGCCTATCAGTTGGGAAATGGCTGAACAAGTTGCAGTATTGTGATGAAATGGTGTGGATTGTGATGGAATACTAATGTGCAATAAAAAAATTATGAGATCTATGGTTTTAGAAAAAATATGGAAAGTCTCCCACAAAATAATGAAGAATAAAAGGAATGTAAATAAGAAAATATTGTAGTAACTACAATACAGTTTTAAGAACTACTTTTTTTGAATGAGTTATTTTGATTATTTTAAATATTTAAAATAACTACAAAGGACATTTTTTACAAAAACACTTTCTGCATCCTGTGAAAGAATCATAAAATAAAGTATGCATAGAATAATTTCACACACATATTATGTGTGTGTGCTTGCGTGTGTTTGTGTAATGGTAGTAATTTCTAGGGTGGAGGGGAGTGGAAGAAAGGGGAAAAAAAGAAATTTACCTAATTTTATTGTGTATTTGAAAAGAATAACTAATTGTAAAGAGAAAATTTGCAGATTCACATTCAATCACTTTTTTATTATGCTATGTTATGGAATTGCTCCTTTTATTCTATAAATTAAAAATAAAATTAAAAAAATAACTAAGAAAAATGTGATAAATTTAACTTGTAATTGATAAAACTGTTCTGCTTGTTTGTGGCTCTTTATAAACTTCCTTCTGGATATGCAGATCACTTACTCACACACACACACACACACACACACACACACACACTTTAATTATGTCCAAAACATTATATTTTATTCTGTGTCCTGAGTTTAATCATTCTCAAGAGGTGGAAAAAATGCAGCATCATAATTTCTTTGAACTTGTGGTTGCTTGTTGTTGTGAGCAGAGTTCACTTTTCCCACAAATTCCCATTTCTCTAAAATTATCATTTCATTATTTCTTTTTTTTAGCTCCTTTTGTAGCTGGTCAATTGAATTTCTTGATTCAATGCATTCTTTTTCCATTTTGCCAGATTTATTTTTCAGTGAATTGTTGTCTTTTTCCAATTCACCAATTTTGTTTTTCAGTGTATTGTTGTCTTTTTCCAATTCACCAATTTTGTTTTTCAGTTCACCATTTTTATTTTCCAGTGAATTGGTGATTTTTTCCAATTTACCAATTTTGTTTTTCAACGAACTGTTTTCTTTTTCCAATTCACCAGTCCTATTTTCCAGTTTTTGATATTTCTGTTGCCCTGATCTCAATTTATTTCCCCATTCTTCTTTTAGCTCTCTTTTGAGATTCTTAATGCAATCATCCAGGTAAGCCTTCTGAAAGGGAGACCAACTTAAGTCTGCCTTTGTGGCTTCATCTGGGATTGTTTTCATAATGTCAGGATCTGGGGACTGTTCTATTTTTTCTCCGTAAAAGCTTTCTATGGTGAGAGCTCTCTTCTGCTTCTTGCTCATGATTTAAAGTTGGGATATTGGTCAAAAGCAGAGAAAACTGCAACAATTTGTATTTGCCCTGGGGCAGTTTGCCGAGTTGACTTCAGGTCTGAGGCTGGTGGGGCTAGATTCACACTAGTACCACGTTTTCAGCTGCTCTCGATCCACCCTTTACCAAAGGCAGATCTGCCAAAGCACCTGCCCGCAAGCAGAGCAAAGTGGCCCAGGCGTCTCCCAGGGGCTTCCTGGGTGCCTTAAATCCGCCCCTCTTTCGCAGCCCTGACTTCTGCCCCGACTGGAGTCTGATGGCGACCAGAGGCTGATTTCCCCTGAGGCTAACCTTCTCCGGAGTTCTTTCAAGGTAGATTTTTGATAGAAGTGCGTTGTATTCCAAATGTTTGGCGGAGCCCTCACTCAAAAACCAGTTCGAAGGATCACTTTGTCTGGGTCTGAGGGAAGGTCCCAAAGGAGTTCACAGAGAAAGCTGTCTGCAGTTTGCCATCTTGGCTCCGCCCCTCCATTTCATTATTTCTTAAAGTGCAATAATATTACATTATATTCACATGTCATAATTTACCTATTTACACCCCCCCATTGTATAGTTCTTTGGTACTATAAAAACATATGATATTCCATGTATATGTAATATGTGTGATACATATTATATAAAATATATGTAATATGTCATATGTAAATTTATATCTTTAATTTGTGATCTTTTCTCTCTTTCTATAATCTCTTTCAGTGCAGGCCTAGTAATGGTATAGCTGACTCAGACAGTATGAACAGTTTAATGATTGCTTGGGCTGTGTTCCAAATGCTTTTCCAGAATTGTGGGGCTAAGTAATAATTCCATGGAAAGTACATTAATGCACATATTTTCCCATATCTTCTTCAATAATATCTCTTTATTTTTCTTTTTAATCAAATGCTAATCTGATAAGTATGAAGTATGATTTTAGAGTTATTTTAATTTGAAGATGAATGTAATGGCTTATTATTGCATCTTAAGAAATGACATTCCCAGATAAATATTATAAGACCTGCATGAATTGATACATAGTGAAGAAAGCAGAATCATCAAAATAAATTATATAAAAAGAAAGATAAAAAACTTGATTTCTATAATTATTGATATTGGGGGGGCATTTTTAATGTTTATTTATTTCTTTAGAAAATGCTTGTTCATATACTTTTACTATTTATTGGCTAATGGCTCTGATTTTTTAGTTATTTAAACCAGTTCTTTATTAATCTTGGGTATTAAACCCTTATTACATAAAGATTTTTCTTCATAATCTTGTATTTTGACTATATTGATTTTTTCCCTTTTATGCAAATGCTTTTTAAATTTTATATAATAAAAATTCATGAAATCTTTTCTAATCCATAGATCTAAAAGACACATATTTTTCCCCTTCTCAAATTTGTTAACAATCTAATCCCTTAAGTATTAAACCTACTATTCCTTAGGAACCTCTTTGATTACATAGGGTGAAATATTGGTCTTTACTTTTTGCCAAACTGCTTTCAATTTTTCTTACCATTTTTTGAAACAGTGAGCCCTCATTTCAGGAGCTGCAATCTTTGAGTTTATACAATTGCAATGTTTGTTTACTTCTTTATTTTCTATCTCTAATATATTCCATTATCTTCTCTATTATTTCAACTAGTGCTAGGGCATGGGACCCTGCTGAGAGGGCATACCGAAACTATCTTGACCTGTGGTGTGCAATAAGTTTTCTGTCACATGGCAGAAATGCCTTGTTGAGCAAGGAGTACTGATGCAAAATGGGATGGACATGGGAATGGGTTGAACCTGAGGGTCACAGCTAGTTGCCTGACAGGGCCTCTTGCCTGTGAGCAAGTTGCTAAACTGCTGTATTGGCTCTCTTCCCATTGGTAGATAACATGCATATGCAAAGCCCACAAGCTGTTTCTCTGAATGGTGATTGGGGATTGTCTACTGTTCACTCACTGATCACACTTGTAAAAATGTATATAACAGGGCTGTGTGGCCTAATAAACTGGAACTCTTTCCACAACCTATGAGTCTCCTGCCTGATTCATCTTGCCTCTGAGATCAAAGGGCTCATATACTTTCAGCTCTTAAGATGGCTGCAACAAACTAGTATCAAATTTTTTTTTAATGCTTTGTATGGTATTTTGAGATTTGACATTTGCTACTCTTTTACTTTTTTCATAATTTCCCTCTAAATTCATGAACTTTTGAATCAGTGAATTTTATTTAATTTTTAGCTCTATATGTTCATGTTTAATATTTTGATTGGTATATCATTGAATAAATAAAACAATCTAATTTGTATTATTTTATTTTCATAGTATATTTGTTGTTAAATAATTTTTCAGTCATGTGCTACTCTTCATGACACTTTTGAGTTTATTTGTTTGTTTGGGGATGGGGGAAGATGCTAGAGTGATTTGTCATTTCTTTCTTTAAGTCATTTTACAGGTGAAGAACTGAGGCAAAGAGGGTTAGTCTGAGGCCAGATTTGAACTTAGGAAGATGAGTCTTCTGGATTCCAGGCCCAGCACTCTATCCACTGCTCTACCTACTTAGCCATAGAAGCATGTATTAACAAGTAATTGATAATTTTCCTAATCTTTTAGGATCGCTTTTATTTCTGTTTTGGTAGTTTTGTAAATTTAGTTTTCATGTGTATATTCTTAAATAGACTTCAAACTATTTTATATACTATATGATTAGTTTGAATGATTTTTTTTCTCTCAATCTCTTCCTTGTGGGCTTGGTTTGCAGTTTATAAAAATGAAGATTTTTTGTGCGGATTTATTTTATATCCTACTATATTGCTGAATTTTTTCATTGTTTCAATATTTCAGTTGTCTGCAAGAAAAGTAAAACTGTTTCTTTGTTGCCTATGTTTGATACTTTGTTTTTTTTCCCTTCTCTTATTGCTATTGGTAACATAGGACTGTGTTTATCTTGTATATGTGTGTGTGTGTGTGTGTGTGTGTGCTTTTTGTTTGTTTTTCGAATAAAGGGTATTTTTTAGTACTTTATTTTTTCCTCAATTACATGTCAATGCAATTATTACCATTCATTTTTACAATATTTTGAGTTCCAGATTTTCCTCTTCTTTCTTCTTTTCCCTCTTCCTAAATATTAGGCAATTTAATATAGGTTGCACACGTACTATCATGTAAAATATATTTCCACATTACTCACAGCTGTGAAAGAAGAAACAGATCAAAAGGAAAAAATAATAATGACAAAGACTAAAATAAGTGAATAAATATGCTTCAATCTGCATTTGGAGACCATCAGATATTAACCTGGATATAGATAGCATATTCTTTCATGAATCCTTCCTACTCAGACATTTTGGTACTGAAAAAAGCTGATTCATAGCTTATCATCACACAATGTTGCTGATATTGTGTACAAATTTTCCTGTTCTGCTCATTTCACTTTGCATCAGCGTCTATGAGTCTTTCCAGATTTTATGAAATCTGCTTGTTCATCATTTCTTATTGTACAATACCATTCCATTATATACATATACCATACCTTGTTAGCCATTCTTCAATTGATGGGAATCTCCTCAATTTCCAATATTTGGCTACCACAAAAAGGGCTGCTATTAATATTTTTGCACATGTAGGACCATCTCCCTTTTTTATGACCTGGGAAGTAGATTATTCCTTGTTCTTCTAATTTTCTTTCTTTCTTTCTTTCCTTCTTTCTTTCTTTCTTTTTTTCTTTCTTTCTTTCTTTCTTTCTTTCTTTCTTTCTTTCTTTC
>JAJPUD010009616.1:0-20279 GCA_023553655.1 Myrmecobius fasciatus
GTGAGAGCTCTTTTTGGTTTTTTATTCATTTTTTTTTAAAGGTGTGAGGTCTGTTTAGGGCAAAGGTGGGACAGCTGCTTTAATTTGCTCTGGGGCAGTTCTGCTGATTGAGTTATTTCAGGAACTGGGCAGTTCTGCTGATTGAATTATGTCAGGTGCTGTGCAGTTCTGCTTTAGTTCACCCTGGGGCAGTTCTGCTGATTGAATTATTTCAGGTACTGGGCAGCTCTGCTGATTGAATTATTTCTGGTGCTGATCAGTCCTGTTGATTGATTGATTGCTTTAAGGTGCTGTGTAATGGCAGCTAGGTCCGATGCTCCTCAGGGGTTCAGTGGTTCACAATCTATCCCCCTCAAAAGGCAGACCCTCCAAACTACCTGCCCACAATCAGGACAAATTGTTCCAAGACGCCCGCAGAAGACTCCCAGGTGTGTGAAAAGCACAAAGCTCCCACTCCTGTTCCTACTCCTGTTGCAGCTCACTGCTCTAGCTCCCCTCCCTGGTCTCCCTGTGCTTCAGTCTGGGTTCAGCAGACCACCCCCCTGTCCAATTAAAACAGACCTGTTTTGAGGTTCTTCCAGAGTATCTTCTTCTAGAATCGTGTTGTTCTCCAGATATTGTGGATTTTTTTGCTTCAAAATCAGTCTAGAGGCTTCATATGTTGTTGGTTTGAGGGGAGGTTAGAGGAGGTTACAGAGACTCCTGTCTGATCTACGCCACCATGGCTCCACCCCTGGAAGGCGCATTATATCCTTCTTGCACTAATATCAATTCATTTCCCCATTTTTCTTCTAGCTCTCTTTTGAGATTCTTTATGCAATCTTCCAGGGAAGCCTTTTGAAAGGGGAATCAGCTCATGTCCACCTTTGTGGCTTTCTCTGGGATTGTTTTAAGAACATCAGGATCTGGGGTCTGCCCTACTTTTTCTCAGTAAAAGCTGTGTATGGTGAGAGCTGTGTTCTGCTTCTTGCTAATGTTTTTGTGCTGAGGAACAAGGGCAGGACTGATAGCAGTTTCAATTTGCCCTGGAGCAGATCACAGAGTTCACTTCTGGTGTAGGACTGGTTAGGCTAGATCCGCACTGGGACCAAGCTTTCAGCTGCTCTCAATCCACCCTTTACCAAAGGCAGATATGCAAAAGCACCTGCCCAGAAACAGAGCAACATGCCCAAGTGTCTCCCAGGAACTTCCTGGGTGCCTAAAATCCACAGCTCTCTCCCAGCCCTGTCTTTCACCCCGGACACATTGGCTTCTGATCGTTGCAAGTTGCCAATCCCCTGCATGTCTGAAACTGACCTTCTCCGGAATTCTTTCAAAATAGATTTTATTTTTGATAGAAGTGTGTTATACTCCAAGTGTTTTATGGAACCCTCACTCCAGGACCAGTTCAGAGGCTCAATTTGTCTGGGTCTGAGGGAAGGTCTCAGGAGCTCACAGAGAATGATGTCTGCAGTTGGCTGTCTTGGCTCCGCCCCCTGAAGCTGACAGATCTTGTGTAATTCTAATTACAGTTCCTCAGTATTTGAACTGTTTCTTTCTAGCTGCTTGCAATATTCTTTCTTTGGTGCAATAGTCCTGAAATTTGGTCACGATATTCCTTAGGGTTTTAATTTTGGGGTCTCTTTCAGGAGGTGATTGGTGAAATCTTTTAATGCCAATTTTGCCTTCTGATTCTGGAACATCAGGGCAATTTTCTTTCATGATTTCCTGGAAGATAGCATCAAGGTTCTTTTTTTCAGCGTGGCTTTCAGGAAGTATGATAATCTTTAGATTGTGTCTCCTGGATATATTTTCCAAGTCAGTTGTTTTTCCTAGGAGATATTTCATATTTTCTTCTATTTTTCATTTTCTTGTTTTTGTTTGATTGATTCTTGAAGTCTTATTGAGTCATTTACTTCTATTTGTTCAATTTTAATTTTTAAAGTATTATTTCCTTCAGTTATCTTTTTTAGCTCCTTTTGTAACTGGTGAATTGAATTTTTTGGTTCAATGCATTCTTTTTCCATTTTGCCAATTTTATTTTTCAGTAAATTATTGTCTTTTTCCAATTCACCATTTTTATTTTCCCATGAATTGATGATTTTTTCCAGTTCACCATTTTTATTTTCCAGTGAATTGGTGATTTTTTCCAATTCACCAATTTTGTTTTCCAGTGAATTGGTGATTTTTTCCAATTCACCAATTTTGTTTTTCAGTGAATTGTTGTCTTTTTCCAATTCACCAATTTTGTTTTTCAATGAATTGTTGTCTTTTTCCAATTCACCAGTCTTTTTTTCCAGTTTTTCACATCTCTATTGCAGGGCATTATTTTCTTTCTGCACTGATCTCAATATATTTCCCCATTTTTCTTCTAGCTCTCTTTTGAGATTCTTTATGCAATCTTCCAGGTAAGCCTTCTGTAAAGGGGACCAGCTCATGTCCGCCTTTGTGACTTCATCTGGAGCCTCAGAATTTGGGGTCTGCCCTACTTTCTCTCCATAAAAGCTGTCTATGATGAGAGCTCTCTTTTGGTTCTTGCTCATGTTTTCATTTTGAGGTCTAATTCAAAGCAGGGAATTCTGCAGCAGTTTCAATTTGCCCTGGGGCAGTTCGCAGAGTTGACTTCTGATGTGGGCTGGTCAGGCTAGATCTGCACTAGGACCACGTTTTCAGCTGCTTTCAATCCACCCTTTACCAAAGGCAGATCTGCTAAAGCACTTGCCTGTGAGCAGAGCAAAGTGGCCCAAGCATCTCCCAGGGACTTCCTGGGTGCCTAAAATCCACAGCTCTGTCCCAGCCCCGTCTTCTGCCCCGGGTGTGCTGGCGTTGGTGCAGTAAGAGGCCAATCCCTTGCCCGTCCAAAACTGACCTTCTGCGGAGTTCTTTCAAAGTAAATTTTTGATAGAAGTTCGTTGTACTCCAAGTGTTTGATGGACCCCTCACTCCAGAGCCAGTTCAGAGGCTCAATTTATCTGCCTCTGAGGAAAGATCTCAGGAGCTCACAGAGAATGATGTCTGCATTTCGGCATCTTGGCTCTGCCCACTTCTAATTCTTCTTTAACTCATAAGAATTCTGTGGTTAGATGAGGCAGCTATCATTAGTCCTGTTTTCCACTGAGCACAGTTTTCAGAAACCTAAGAGAGTCAGCACTAGAATAGAAGCCTACTCACTTATAATAGATATTCACCAATATTACACAATGCCAATTTTCTGCTGCTAGGACATAATACTTTGTGCATTCAGTACAGAAAAGTGCAGGCTTTGCAAGTAGAGAAGATTTTTTAGTTAAGGAAAATGAGAATAGACTGCCTAAAATATGTTCCAAATGTCAACTTTTCCATAAAAGCTGGTAAGTTATGGATTATTTATTTGTGATTCTCCACAGAGGAGAAATGTGACAAGCATTTATTCATTCAACATGTGTATTTTGAATAACTGCTATATGTAAAACACTTTTTGTGTACTTTGGTAATAAGAATTTTGTGCCCCTCAAAAAGCTTTTTCCATTCTAAGAGGGAGGACATGATGGTCAAAACTAAGTAATAGTAATAAAAGGTGAACATAAAGTATGAGACATCTACAGGATAACTATAATAGAAAGAGACTATGAAGAAAAAAAAAACACTTCTGCCCATTTAAAGAGAAGACTACAGACTACGAACATTAGGAATAATTATCATTATTCCTTAGTTGTGAATTATATTGGTTGTTTGACATTTAAATAGATGCCATCTATTTTCCAAGATACAGATGAAATGGAATTTTCTTATCTTTTCTCAGCATACAAAGTTTTTCTTATGAAAATAATCTTTTTTTTTTAATTTGCTGTTAATTGTTGTTCAGTCATGTCTGACTTCATGACCCCACGGACCATATTTTTTAATGGGGTTTTCTTGACAGAGATACTGCAGTGGTTTGGCATTTCCTTCTCCAGTGAATTAATGTTAACTGAGGTTAGATGATTTTCCTAGTGTCACACAGCTAGTAAGTATTTGAAACCAGACTTGAATTTAAGTCTTCCAGACTCCAGGCCCACCATTATATCCACTGAACCACCTTGCTGCCTCAGTGTCTTTATTATAATACTATTTCTGAAATATCTGATGCTTTAAAAATGTGGTAAATAAACTCTACCTCTTAATTCCTAAATTACAATTCTTTGGATCTCAGTTTATGGGACCTCATCTCTGCTATTTCTTTGTTTAACAGAATCAAAGAGGAATAGGGAAATACAAATGCAGTTTCTATAGGAAAGTCAGAGTACACTTTTGAATTGCAGTCAGTTTAAATTGATATACAATTCAAAGAATGCCAATTATATAAATTACCAGGAAAAGAAATATTTGTTCAAGGAATCATAAAAGGGAAAATTTAGCCTGAGATGATTTAGCTCAATTCCCTTCACTTACATACACACACACACACACACACACACACACAAAATGTTTTTCTTTTCTTTTCTTACGTTTCCTCTACCTGAACTTCTTTTACCAAAAACTTATTCTGACAAAACTCAGGCACAGAGATCTGTATCCAAGCAGAAGGTGGTTTGGGGTATCATTAATAGTCTATTCTACTTATCTAGTTTTTTTTTTTCTTTCCCCACCAACCCACTCTCCAAAAAAAAAAAAAAAAACATCATGGCTGGAAGCCATGGGAATAATAAGCTTTTGTTTGTTTGTTTGTTTTTGTTTTTAAATTTTATTTTATTGGCAAAACATATACATGGGTAATTCGTCAACATTAACCCTTACATATCTTTCTGTTACAAATTTTTCCCCCCAACTCCCCACCCCTCCCCTAGATGTCAGGATATCCACTACCTGGTAATTATGTTAAAATACTTGACAGATCAAATATATGTATACATATTTCCACACTTATTGTTGTGCAAGAAAAATCGTATCTACAAGGAAGACATATCAGATAAATGAAACACAATGTAAGCAAACATCGATCGAGAGTATGAGAATGTTATGTTGTGGTCCACATTTCACATCCCTCTCTCTGGGAGTATATGGCTTCCTTCAGTAAACAATTGGAAGTGGTTTGAAACATTTCATTGTTGAAGAGAGCCATGTCCATCAAAATTGATCGTCATATAGTACTGTTGTTGCCGTATATAATGATCTCCTGGTTCTGCTCATTTCACTCAGCATCAGTTCATTTAAGTCTCTCCAAGCCTCTCTGAAATCATCTTGCTGGTCATTTCTTACAGAACAATAATATTCCATAATATTCATATACCATAATTTATTCAGCGATTCTCCAATTGAAGGGCATCTATTCAATTTCCAGTTTCTAGCCACTACAAAAAGGGCTGCCACATACATTACTTATCTAGTTTTGTGTTATTTTACTGCTTTAGATTGAAAACCAAAATCCTTTGGAAAACCTTGGAACCTTCTTTCATCCACAAGAAAATTAACTCATCTTCATAATAATACTGTAGATAGAGGTATCAGCTAATCAGATACAATTAAAGAGATTACATGGATGAAGTTTATATTCTATGTTCTATTTCTTTTATGGCTTAGATTTTAGGGAAGCCAACTTCCAGTGTTATTTGGGGATTTTCTGATTTCATGCAACTAATTTTGACATCAAGGATCTTTATAACAAATCATGAAGCCAATTTATATAAGATAATATTTAAAGGTTATTGATTCATAATAAAGAAGGAATATATCTTTTCTAAGAGCAGCTGTTCTAATTTTGTAATATCACTCAATAAATTACTGAATTGGTTTAGTTAATGGCATTATAATGCAGGTATAAAATTCAATATATTTAAATTGTAAATCACATTTTGCCCTGAAATAAAATTTCCACTAAGGACCACTGATAAGAAGCAGCTGGTCTCTGCTTTCTACTTACTTGGGTAGACTGCAGTATCAATTAATGTCCAGTGGAATAGATAAGTCAATGAGTACTGGAGTCTGAGGAAAATCAGATGGCTAGCTATGCTTAACTTCGGTTGTCATGAAATGGCCTGAGACAAAGGTATATCATGTTAGTCTCACTACTCTGCCATTTCTATTTAAAGGTCATTAATCTACAAACCCTGTCAATGCAATTCCTTTCACATGGACAGAGTTTTATGAAATAAAAAAACAAACAAGTACTGTGAGGAAATAAGAAGCATCACCAAAAACTTAACCAGAAACAATAAATTAATTAGGTATCATTACCCTTTAAATTGAATTTTAAACTTATGTATACATATAAGTACAAAAGAATACACATTCATATATGTGTATACATATGTATTTGTATATACACATGCAATCTAACATATAATGTATGTTTTCCTGTCCCACTCAAAAAGGACATACCACTAACTCTTCTACAAGGTGTTCTTCTAATGCTTCCCCATGGTGTTGAAATGACCCTTGTTTCTTGGAGATTATGCCAAGAGAGCCCAAGTCATGAGAAATTCTATGATGGCATAAAGACTTCCAGTGTGATTGTCATAATTAACTGTCTACTTTTTACAGGATCAATGATTTAATTGGGGTATCCAAGCTGAGCACAGAGTGATTCATCATGAAAAATCAAACCCTTTGTTGACGATTTATTTTTCCATATAATCAATGAACAAAAAAGAAGAATTCAGAATGGCCCTTGATCCACTTTTGATGCTTTTTATTTCTAAAGTAATGGTGAGAAAGAAGTAGGGGAAAAACCCCGAAGTATTAAGAATTACACAGCTTTTAGACCACTTATAAATAATAACTTCAATGTTAGAAATTGAAATGTGAGATTCTTATGTAATGATCAACAAGTAGAAATGCTACTGGAAGAACTCTGTCATACAGATCTTGATATACATGGCATAAATGAAATCAGAAGTCAGAAAATATTTGCAACAGAATGGAAGGATCATTCCTAGGTAGTCCTTGGAGACAGAATTAAATGACTGGAAGAATTAGTTTAATCAAGCAACAAAATTCAACATAAAACATCACTTGCTAAGTTATATAGCTATCACATATGCCAACATCTGCTACAGATTGAAGAGGTAGAAAAATTCTGGGAACTCAATATCATTAAATCAGTACTTAGACTCTGGGTGGCACAAGCAATTCTCTAAAACTAATAATTTCAGCAGTTGCCTTTTTGCACCGCAAAGGAAACTTCCTAATTAGGGAGTCCCTACTCTCATGTTCTTAAAAGTTTAGATCAATACAAATTCACAAGTGGAGACCCTCTGATTGCTAATTATAAACTAAGGAAGAGTCACCTGTATGTATTTTTTATAATTGTCTTCTCACAAGCCACATTTCTATTTAGTTTGAAAACTTTAAAGGTTATTCAGGTCAGATTAAATTACTTTGTCTTTGAATAAGTAAAAAAATGTCAAATAATAGAAGTAAGAAGTAGTTGCTAAATATTAGTTGAAGTTCTTAATGTCAATTTAAATAAAGGAAAGCATTCCAATTTGAATGAATTTCCATTTCTAAGGAGAAGCAACTCAGTACACAGAAACTTTAATAACATTAGCAATTCTAATTTTCTTTAGATAATAAGAGAAACTATTTTCTTTAGATTCATAAGTATATGTCCTCTCTGCTGTCAGATAATGTATTTCTAGAAAATCTTTCAAAAGTAGCTATTATTCTTATGTTGATTATATCATGGATATAAGCCTCAATCATAGATTGATTTTTATTTGAAAGGAAAATACGTTTATATTATATATACAAGATGAGGTACACAGCATAAGTATCATGCTGATATACTAATTGCAGGAGAAACAAAAATATTTTCTTGATAAGTAAGTGGATTGTCTTTGGCAAATTAATGGGAAAATAGGAGCAAAAGTTAGATGGGGTGTGGAAGGCTAGAGTATTGCATGAATTGTCTGAATAAATGAACTCATAGAACCATTTGACAATTTATTTGCATACAATATACACAGAAGATCAGTTAGGTGACACAGAGGATAGAGTGCCAGGCCTGGATTGAGGAAAACCTGAGCTCAAATCCAGACAGAGACACTAATTGTGTGACACTAAAACAAATCACTTAATCCTGTTTACCTCAGTTTCCTCAAAAGTAAAATGAGTGGAAAAGGAAATGTCAAACCACTCCAATATCTTTGCCAACCACCTCTACAACCACCACCTCCAACAACAACATCAAACAAATTGGGTTACAAAAAGTTGGATATGACTGAAAAACTGAACATTATACACAGAGAAACAGAAAAGTGCAATTGGAAGTTTCATTCAGGCTTTGTAGAGACAAATTTATGGGGGGAAATGTTTTATGTGTGAACAAATATGTCATTAGTATTATTGTTAATAATATATAAGCTATTCCAAAAGTTTTAGTGCACTAAATGCCTTAAAACTGCATTAAAAATTTTGGAAGATTTTATGTGTGTGTGTATGTATATTTCTCTCTCTCTCTCTCTCTCTCTCTCTCTCTCTCTCTATATATATATATATATATATATATAATGTTTTAGTATATGTTTATATATGTATATACATATTATCTTCTATTTAAATATTTCAAGTCTTTTTTTTAATATATACTTTTTATTAAATTAAATATAAATGAGAAAAGAAAAGGAAGCTAAACAAAACAAATCACTGTCATGTGCCCAGTAGAACATCAGGAAAGATTCCAAATATATAAGAAAAAGTTTCCATTTTAAGAAAGCATATATAATAATAGAAGAGATTATATTCATGAGTGTCTACCTTTTCTTCACTTCCTTGTAGGTTATTCTTTTCTTCTTTGCTATGTACTTTTTACTTTATTCTTTTTTTTTTCTTTCACCATTCCCACCACCCCCAAAAAAGACTTCAATTAAGTATATATATATATATATATATATATATATATATACACACACACACATACACACATGCATACATATATATGCACACATATACATGTATGTACATGGTCACACCCACCCACATATATACATGTATCTATATACACTAATATATATGCATTATACATACATACATAGTCTTACATGCATACAAACCCACATATACTAAGAAATATGTATCTATCTATCTATATATATACATACATACATATGCATTTGCCCATATGTAATCATGCATCTAAAACAATATTAATATGGCTGACATAATGTTTTTTCTCTTAATTGTTTGACTTTGTCTAAGATAAATGATTATTTGCCCTACTTTTTTTCTAATAAATTCTATTCCTGTTCCTTGTTATAGTGTTTGTGTATATCCTATTTCTGCTAATTCTTCTACTTCAGTTCTCTCCTTAATTTGCCTTGTTTTTACTTAACCTCTACCCACCCATGGATTTTTCCTTTATCTTCTCCTTTCACCTTTTCCTTCCCTCTTTATCCTATTCCCCTTAATCTACACACTTTATCCCATTCCTGTTAAATCTAAGCACACTTCTGTATACCTGCTTTAACCTATGCTACACTTCTCCTTACTTTTACCTCTTTATGATTGGGTTCTTCTTTATTTTTTTTTAATGAGAACTATTAGTGTAAGCACCTCCAATCCTGGTGAGGGGGGGATGGATCTTCTAGCTTCACTTCAGTCCTCCCCTTTGATGTGGAATCGTACCCTCTCCTTCAAGTGCTGACAGCCAGCACAGTCCTTTTTCCACTGTCTCCACACTTACCCAGTGTGCTGGTTCCTAGTCACCCAAAGCTGAGTACCAGCAACAAACTTGGTCTTAGAGTTCTTAATCAGACCTGAGGTTCCCTCCGTCTACCAGGATGCAAGTCCCACATTCTTCATCCTGCCGAAGAGGCCAAAATTCCTAGATATGCAGCTGAAGTTGTTTCTCAGAGGCATGCTAGCCCCAAGGCTTTTCAGTTGATGTTTCTTTGGATATAGCCTGAAAATGTTTGTACTCTATACTGGTTAAATCCCAGTTTGGAGTCATTCTTCCTGTGTATTGTCACTGAAGGACTCTATTCTGCCCCGTCTTCTTTGTTTTTGATGGGTCTATGTTCAACCTAAGATGTAAATTTGTTCTGCTTGTAGGGGAAATCTGGAAAACTTAAATTTTTCTGACCTACTCCACCATGTTCCCAGAATCCTTTCCTATTTCAAGTCTTTTTATAACTATTATAGGATTACAATTTATACATCGAGTCCTACTGAACTGCTTATTGTGTTATAAATTTAACCCTTTATTCTTAAAGTTCATGCCACTGGGCTATTAGATATAGTGCATTTTAGGAAGACCCTGACTGAAGTCACATCTCTGGGTTTCAATCCTGTCTAGTGTTTTTGTTCATTTTGGGACATTATTCTTTTTTATTTCATTAAATAAACATGCTTAATGTGTTTATTTAATAAGAACATATTATGCTGCATATACATATATGCATGGGTAATTTTTCAACATTAACCCCTGCAAAACATTCTGTTCCAAAATTCTCCCTCCTTCTCCCCACCCCCTTTCCTAGATGGCATATTTAACAATGTATGTTAAATATGTTAAAAATATGTGTTAAATCCAATATACGCATACATATTTATACTTATATTGCCACGTCAGACAAATCATATCAAGAAGGAAAAAAGAAACTGAGAAAGAAAACAAAATGCAAGCAAACAACAACAGATAGAGTTGTGAACCACACTCAGTTCACACAGTCTTCTCTCTGGGTGTAGATGTCTCTCTTCACTGAACAAATGGAACTAGTTTGAATCATCTCATTTTTGAACAGCCCCATGCCCATCAGAATTGATCTTCCTATAATCTTGTTCTTGCTGTGTATAATGATCTCCTGGTTCTGCTCATTTAACTTAGCATCAGTTCATGTAAGTCTGACCAGGCCTCTCTGAAATCATCCTCAATTCTTATAGAACAATAATATTCCATAATAACCATATATCATAATTTATTCACCAATTCTCCAATTGATGGACATCCATTCAGTTTCCAGTTTCTTTTCTCTATAAAAAGGGCTACCACAAATATTTTTGCACATGTGGGTCCCTTTTCCTCCTTTAAGATCTCTTTGGAATATAAGCCCAAGAGAAACATTACTGGGTCAAAGAGTATGCACAGTTTGATAACTTCTCGAGCATAGTTCCAAATTGGTTTCCAGAATGGTTGCATCCATTCACAGTTCCCACTAATAATGTATTCAACTGACTTACAATCTTTGGTATTCATTTTCTCCACCTATAGAATATAGTCTGACTAGAAAAACTTGGAAGTATATTGTAGCTTGGTATCTGTGACTGTAAATATGACCCCTGTTGTACATATATGTCTGTACCTCATACTTTCATATTTGTGATCTGAAGATCAGAGTATGTTTGGAGTGACCCCAATAGAGATGCATATGATCATAGTTTTCTAACACAGAACCATTCAAAGAACATCTACTATGTTGAAGAGTTATTATGGCCTCAGTCACTAGAGGCAATACTTTCATAAGTAATATCACAAGTCCTTGAAAAATTAACATACAAGGAATTTTTTAAATCAAAAGTTTATAAGAAATTTAACACATTCAAAGGTAGTTCATTATATTGAAATATAACTTAAGTCTACACAAATATTTTATCTTTATTCTTATTTCCAGAGCAGAGAAAATTATGAAATGAAAAATTATATAACAACAAAACTTGTAAGTCTGTATATTTTAAATATCATTCGATTGTCTAAATGTTTAGATCCTGGAATAGGTGATTGACATGCCATAAAAATATTTAAATACCCAGACAACTATTGTTCTTGATAAAGTTTTTACTGTGAAAGAAACTTCACTAGCCCAACATTTTACTGTTTGCTCACTAAAAGATTTCAGTTACAGCACACCACAGCACAAGACTATTATCTTGCTGGGATATGCAAAACCTAAAGAAATATGGACACATAGGGAAAGCACAAAATGGCCCCCTGCATATCTCAACTATTATGCTAAATCATGAAGTGGTCAAATGATTCCCTCTGATTTTTTTGTGCTGCTAGTTGCTTAAAACAATACAATGATAATGATATGTAACCATTAATTAAAAACATTTGATGTGTTCACTATATGTATATTCTACTTATTTATCATTTGTGTTTCTATCCTTCTGTACTCAGATTTGAAGGGTATGTAAAATATTCAAAATTTTAGGGGATTAAAAACAACAAAGTTTTTTAACTAAAACTTTATTTATGAATGTTAGAAAACTTTTTATCCTGCTAAGATATCATCATTTTTATATCAGTGATTAATACCTGGAAAATGATAATTTAGTAAAAGTAATATGATTTAATATCCTGATTTTTTTATCTCAAAATCTTAACACTAGAATATATTGAAATGGTTCTTATTTTGATATTTGTTTTTAATCATTGACCTACTTGAAAAATGTACCAGATGAAGAAAATAATTGAGTGGCTATTTACTAAATACTACTAAATCATAATACTCATTTTTCAATTGAATCGATCAGTTTTGCAAAGGTTTTTGTTGAAATTCAGGTATTTAATTTCTTGCTCCCCTAATGTTAATCTAATCTCTAATTGATATGTGATGCATTTTTTCTTTCTTTCTATTTTGCAAATTGATTCAAAACACATTTAAATTCTTATTGTGCAAGATTTCTAAATTAGTTAAAAAATTCTGTTTTCAAGTGCATTGAGCTCAAGTATGAGTTTTTATAGGTGATACATTTTTCTTTTTACATTCTAGAGAAGAGAAAGTAAGTATCCAGGAGGAAAGGTCTTCCATAATGGCAAAAGCTCTTAGAGAGGCAAGAAGAAAGATTGAGAAAAAGGCATTATATTCAACAATTAAGAGATTTTTTTTAATAAGGTCAGATATAGCAGTGTTGAATAACAATAATACAATGAGATCTACAATGCTGGGGGCACACTATTCTATGCTACTCACTCTTCTCCAAAAAAAAAAAAAAAAGTAAGTGGGAATGTGGTCTAGAAAGCAGCTTTTGTTCTCAGGACAGCCCATAACACCTATAGAATGTCACAGTACAAAGAAATTTAGAAAGTGGGAGTAAACCTGGGAATGGATGGGGTGAAATGGGAGAGATTTGAACTATAATGGGTGAAGAGTTGATGTGTTTGAATTGGATACAAGCCTTTGCCTATCTTTCATAGGGTAATTACAATGTGACCCACCAACTTTCACATTCTTTGATTGGTTAATCACTTATACTTTGGGAGCAGGCTATAATCTCTTGAATCTCAATTTGAAGACTTTATATAATGAGATCAGTCTCCAAAAGGATTAAATTCCCAACATTTTACCTATTCTTTTATTTTATTTGTCTTCAGGCAGTCTTATGGTGGGAGGAAGTTGATAAAAATTTTCAGTTATTGCCTTATATTTCTGTGGCACCAAAGAATAGTCATTATAGTGAACACGGGGGGGGGGGATGTTCTTGCAGAAAATACTAATACTATTTACAACATTTTCTCTACCTTCAGACCCTAAAGAAAAAGTTTTACCAAAGTTGCACCAATGATTTGCCATCTTATCAGACCTGAGGATAATCTGTCATGTTTTACTATGAGAGCAATAAGAAGGAAATGATATTTGATGATTTTGCTACTTTACTTTATATTGAAAAGGTAAGCCAGTCATTGTCAGTCAGTGAATAATATTTATTGAGCATCCACAATTTTACATGTAATAAAACTTTGTAATGTAGTATGTGGAGCTTAAAAGGGATTAGAAGAAATAGCCATATTTCTCAAGAGGGCTGAGATCTGAATGTGGGCAAAATGGAGTGCTGGGAATGAAAAGAAAGAAAGAAGTGCATATTTTGGAGTGTTTGGGCAGAAAAGACCAGTTGAAGTAGAAAGTCAAATATTTGAGCCTTGAGGGTTATAAAAATGCAAGAATGAATTAGACAAAAGAAAGAAAGAGAGAAAATAAATCATAATTTCAGATCCAGAATGCAAGTGCATGTTTCTATAAAGGAGGTCACCAATTTTTCTAGTGAAAGAAAGAACAACAAAATCACAAAGTAGGTGACTCTTAAAACTCTTTATCTTTGCACATGTGTCTATATGTATATGTACTTAAAGACTTGTCCAGGGCAAGATGCCCCTGAGTTTCTAGAAGCATATTCTAGAAGAATAAGCACTAACTGTTTAGCCTTTCAGTCCCTGGAATTACACCAAAGTGTATTAATCCACTTCTCCATAAGTGGTTTTTGACACTCAGGAAAAAGAAAAATAATCAAGGGCTGGTCAATTGTCATCTTTACTTCCCCCTCTGCTCCCCATTTGGCATTGTTCAAGACCTCACATATACCTTAATGCTAAAAGATACTGTTGAGAGCAATTGAAATTGAAATGTTTGAAATTACAAAAAGTTTAAATGAACTTAAGTTAGCCTGGACAAATTTTATTCAATTTCTAAGATACTTAGTAAAGAATCTAAATATTTAACATATTTTTCATATTTCTAAAACCATAACCATACTATTTTTCTTTTAGTTAAATGTGGTAAAAAAATATGTTTTTAAAATGAAGGCAAAAAATGAAAATGTTCTCTATTGTTTCTATGCTATACATTTTCCTACCATTAACACATGGGAATATATCCATAACTTACCATTTTATAAAGATGCTTGAGATAAAGGAAAATTAAATTATTTTTCTCAAGTTTAAATAGCTATTCTTAGAGGAAAGGTTAGAATTGAGGTCTTTCTTACTACAAATGTAGGAAGCTATCCACTAAAATACATTTCATTTCCATCCCTATAGGGAATATTGCTAAAATGTCAAAGTCCATTTCATATTTGAGGATCTAGGAATACAGTGGAGGACCCCTAGGCTTAAATTTATTGTTAAATAGGAACATTTTTCTTTTAAGCAACTAAAACCCATGATGCAAGTCACAGGGATGTTTTCAAGATGATAGCATAGAATTATAAAATACTTAAAGAATATTCATTAATAAATCTACCTTAACAAGTAGGTAATTAGAAATCCTATGACATAATCAGTCCAAGAGTTATTATAAAATCATATCTCAAAGATAAATTAATGAATAAATAAGTGAAAAAGTATTCAATACATATTTATTCTGTGCTAAATGCTGGGAATAAAAATATAAAAAAGAGAGGGATAGAGAGAGAAAGAGTGACAGAGACAGAGATTGCGCATACATACACAAGATCATGCAATTGAGGGTGTAGCAATTAGTACCAGATCTTGCTTGTAAGTGATAGGCTCTCTGACTTTTGACTCCATATCCAGTGCCCATTTCAATACATAGTTTACTAAACTTCCTTTTAAAAACCACAATATACACATGTATTAGGAAACTCAAATTATGGCCATTTAAAACCTAGAAGCAATGTTTTTTTTTTTTTTTTTCCCCAGAATTTTTGTGGTTTAAGGGACAATGTGATACGGAATTTTGTTTGAATTAGAAACAAATTGTATTCTATACAAACAATATTATATTCTATTTTTCAGGTTTATCTTTACTATTATTTCAGCTGATTTTTGTTTCTGTCAGTTAGCTGAAACTCATTATTCCCCACTAATAATTTTCCAATCTCCTTTGTTTCATCTGCATTTTAGTTTCACTGGAGGAAAATCTCTTTCACAAAACTTCCTCTAGTTGAAATCTTGCAACAGACATTTTCTATGTGTCCTATCAAAAATAAGTTACTTATGTCTCTATTTCTCAAGTGACACTCTAGAACTTATCAAATAAGATAGAATGTGACATGAAATCAGTAGAGGACATACAATCTTTTTTTTAATTTTTATTTTATTTGCATAACATATGTGTGGGTAATTCTTCAACAATAACCCTTACATAGCTTTCTGTTACAAATTTTTCCCCCCAACTCCCCACCCCTCCCCTGGATGGCAGGATATCCACTACATGTTAATTATGTTAAAATATTGGCCAATCAAATATATGTATACATATTTCCAAACTTATCGTTGTTGTGCAAGAAAAATCTTATCTACACAAAAAATATATCAGATAAAAGAAACACAATGTAAGCAAACATCAATCAAGGAGTATGAGAATGTTATGTTGTGGTCCACATTTCACATCCCTCTTTCTGGGTGTATATGGCTTTCTTCAGTGAACAGTTGGAGGTGGTTTGAAACATTTCATTGTTGAAGAGAGCCATGTCCATCAGAATTGATTGTCATATAGTACTGTTGCCATGTATAATGATCTCCTGGTTCTGCTCATTTCACTCAGCATCAGTTCATGTAAGTCTCTCCAAGCCTCTCTGAAATCATCTTGCTGGTCATTTCTTACAGAACAATAATATTCCATAATATTCATATACCATAATTTATTCAGCCATTCTCCAATTGAAAGGCATCTATTCAATTTCCAGTTTCTAGCCACTACAAAAAGGGCTGCCACAAACATTCTTGCACATGTGGGGCCCTTTCCTTCCTTTATGATTTCTTTGGGATATAAGGCCAATAGAAATGCTGCTGGGTCAAAGGGTATGCACAGTTTGATAACTTTTTGAGCGTAGCTCCAAATTGTTCTCCAGAATGGCTGTATGCATTCACAGCTCCACCAACAATGCATCAGTGTCCCAGCCCTCCCACATCCCCTCCAACATTCATCATTAACTTTTCCTGTCATTTAAGCCAATCTGACAGGTGTGAAGTGGTACCCCAGGGTTGTCTCGATTTGCATTCCTCCGATCAACAGTGACCTGGAGCACCCTCTCACATGACTATAAATAGTTTTAATTTCATCCTCTGAAAATTGTCTGTTCATATCCTTTGACCATTCATTGATTGGAGAATGGCTTGAATTTTTATAAATATGAGACAATTCTCTATATATTCTAGAGATGAGACCTCTATCAGAACCCTTAAATGTAAAGACGATCTCCCAATTCATTGCTTCCCCCCTAATCTTGTCTGCACTGATTTTGTTTGTACAAAAACTTTTCAATCCAACATAGTCAAAGTTGTCTATTTGGTTTTCAATTAAGAGTTCCAGCTCTTCCCCGGACATAAATTTATTCCATCTCCATAGGTCTGAGAGGTAAACTATATTACATTCCTCTAATTTACTTATAGTATCACTCTTTATATCCAGATCATGAACCCATCTAGATCTTATCTTGGTATGTAGTGCTAGATGTGGGTCAAGCCCCAACTTCTTCTATACTAGTTGAGGACATAAAATCTTGAGGATACCTCACTGATAAAGTAAATTGCAGATCCTTCATATAATCATAGAACTTCACTGGAACAATAATGATATTAAAAAGAAATATTTGCATATCAGACAGCAGCTTGGTTCCATTGAAAGTATGGCACAATTTCCTAATGCAATTCAATCCAATTTTATCTTCTTAGATAAGTCTGGGACCAAGGTGTCACCTATTTACAATGTTTATACAAAATATGTATGTTATAGAACTATATCCATTAAGTTGTTCTTCCTACTTAATACTAAAATCAGGATAATATACAAAGTCAATTAACCAACTTATTGGATACCTACTATATGACAGCCATTGTGCTAAGTGTGAGGATAACCAAGGCAAAAGAGAGCACCTGCTTTAAAGGAATTGACAGTCTAAAGGGGGAGACAACATTCAAAAAAATGTGTACAAAGCTATGTGATGAATTTTAAAAAAATCAGTAAAAGTAAGGTAGTAGAATTCAGGGGTTTGGAAAAGGTTTGTAAAATTTAGAATCTTGAGAATATCATAATGTATTGTAAATTAGCATTTCATTTGGACTTTAGAAGTAGAAATTCATGACAGAGGCATTCCCTTTAGAGAACATATTTCCATATATCATGACTTGTTTGTTATTTATAACAAAAGCTAGGCATGTAACAATCATTTAATAAATTCTTAATATAAGCTCTAAAGATACAATTACAAGACAAGAACTCACCAATTGGAGAAGGATGGCACCATGATCTCCAAGAAAATAAAAGGTTGTAGAAAGAAATTTACTTTTATGGTTTTATCTATTGAATTATCTTGAATTATTTCAGGAAATTCACTTTGGAAGAAAGATAATATTTTGTTCTACTGGATAAAATACCATTTTTCAATAAGCAAACAAAGATCCATTATTCTCCATAATAGCTGGTCAATTCTGTGACAGGAGATGATGTTGATTTCAGAGAATTATCTATAAAAGTTTACCTGAACCTATGCATGTGCAATTTACATAAATACTTTTAATAATAATGATTTGTAACTTAAAAAATTTAGAATATTTCTCTCTTTGAAATTATGAAAAAATTAATGCTGAGTTTCTTTTAAAATATATTGGGGCTGGGGAGAGCCAAAATGGTGGAGAGAAGTTGTCTGAGCTCTCTGTAGTTTCCCTCAGAAATAATGTCAAATGAAGCCTCTAAATGGATTCTAGAGTCACAAAACTAACAAAGAGATGGAATAAAAAATGTCCCAGCTAAAGATAACTCAAGAAAGGTCTGCCTCACTTTGGTAAAAAAGGATCATGGTCCAGTGCAGGTACAGTACAGGCAATATAACAATAGACTATTATTATTTTCATTTTGCATCTTGAATATGCCTTTCTCCCAAAATGATTTAGGGAATTTGGAAGATATGAATTTCATTTTGAATTTGGCCTTTTTGATTCTTAAATATTTATGAAATCTTACTGCACACAGGCATACATATACAAAATAATTCCCTTGAGCATATCTAGATGTTTTCTTCTATTAAGATATAATCAACTTATTTTTTTTTTGTTCACCATGTTCATGCATTCTAAATCTGTACTTCGAAAATATTCATGATATAATGTCATGAGGCTTCTTAGTAATGTGGAAATTGTGTTCTTTTCTCATTATTAGCACATACTTAATTCAGAACCACATGGTTTTTGAACAATGGATTTTTCATTATTCTTCCCTAAGCCCACATTTACACTTAAATAACTGAATATCAACATATGATTATTTGATTTGAAAGATTAAGTCAAGTTTTTTTGGTAGAATTTCTCTATCTTCTGTGCATATATTTGCATAGAAATTGCAATAAGCTCCATGATTATATTTTTGAATTAAATACAGTTTTAAATCCTGACTAACATATACTGTATTAGAGTGGGCAAATCACTTAACCTCTCATTCCTATAGTATCTTTGTAAGACTAAATGTTACAGATAAATTACCCATCTGCATTGATGGATGGAGTTTCAAGAGGAGAATTTCCATTGTAATCTTACATCCAAATGATGTCAAACTCTTAGTCATTTTAATTCATGATTATCATGGGTTTCATAAGGTGAACTGCTCAAAGATACCTGATATGATGTTTCCTATTGTCACTGGATATTCAGTGAAAGAAACTTCACCAACTTCTTTATTTAATCCACTCAGAACACATATGTTGCCATTCCATTCAGTCATTCTTTTCAACTTCATTTATAGCAAGCATATGAACATTGTTGTGCTTCTATTTCTTAATAGCATATCATTTTTTAGTTCTTGATATAGCATATTTAGCAAAGCACAGTCTTTTGCTAATCTAACTTTTCAGTCATATTTCATGATCTTCTTGTCTATGTTCAGGATCCCAGTTAAACTTTCTTATAAAAGGTATGTTAGTTGTTGGATACTTAGTACTCCATTTTCTACTCTATTTCCTTACTATCACCTAAGAATTTGAATGGAGATGAGATTGAGGTCTTTTTAAAAATTAATTCATCATCTAGTTTCCAGTCTACTATTGGTGAACCTCTCTGATGAGACTGGTGTTCATAGACTGATCCAGGACTTTGAGTTGTTTGTTGTTGTTGTAGTAGTAGTACTGTGCTCAATTCATATGCAATTTGCCTAAACTTATTAATGATTAATATTTATTCCTTCCTTTTCATATTATTATGTATATGCACATCTATTTACATGATGTATCTATCAGCTTTGCAGAATTGAAAGTTCTTAAGGGTAAAGACCATTTGAGTACTGACATTGTATTCTTGGAACCCATCATAATTGTTGACACAGAATAAGTGTTGAAAATGCTTATTACTGGGGCAGCTAGGTGGCACAGTGGATAGAGCACCAGCCCTGAAGTCAGGAGCACCTGAGTTCAAATCTGGTCTCAGACACTTAACATTCTCTAGCTGTGTGACCCTGGGCAAGTCACTTAACCTCAATTGCCTCAGCAAAAAAAAAAAAAAAAAGAAAATGCTTATTACTTTTTTTTTCTTTAAATACTGTATTTATTTTAACATATAAATATTCCAAATATGTGATATATATCATCCCTCTCTTCCCACTCTGCTTTCTGGATTCTTTTTTTTTTTTTAATAAAGCTTTTTATTTGCAAAACATATGAGTGACTTTTCAACATTGACCTTT
>JAJPUD010009616.1:25279-44134 GCA_023553655.1 Myrmecobius fasciatus
GACCTTATCTTGGTATATGGTGTTAGGTGTGGGTCAATGCCTAATTTCTTCCAGACTAGTTTCCAATTATCCCAGCAGTTTTTGTCAAATAGTGAGTTTTTATCCCAAAAACTGGGGTCTTTGGGTTTATCAAACACTAGTTTACTATTGTCATTGAGTATTTTGTCCTGTGAACCTAACCTATTCCACTGATCCACTACTCTATTTCTTATCCAGTACCAAATGGTTTTGGTGACCACTGCTTTATAATATAGTTTTAGATCTGGTGCAGCTAGGCCACCCTCATTTGCAAAAAATGCTTATTACTTTCAGTCATACTTGACACCTTTCTTACTTTGATAGAAACTAGGATAGATTTAACAAATAGAGAAATGCAGTAATGAAGTCTCATAGTAGAACAATTTTTGGTCTATATAAAATGATTCAAAAATCATAATGCTCTGGCCAGAAATGAGGAACATAAGCTAAATTTAGTAGTTTTGCTATATATATTGAATGTATAGGTAGTGTTTATGTTTTACTAAATACATATAATTTCTTTGTGAATTTGTTATACTTGATTTAAATTAAATCAAAAGTATAATATCCATATTTCTCAGTGCTTTAATTGCAATTTTGAAGATGGAACATTTTCAGCTTTTCTTAACAAAGACATAATTACAATTCAATTCCATGACAAAATATAGTTCTCAGGTGGCCATCATTTTACAAATTGATTTCCTACAGACAATACTCATATGTTAAATCTTGATTCTTTTTTTTTCTTTTTTGCTTCCATAGAGCTTGAAAATGAAATGTCATTGAAAATGACACTTCTGGTAAAGTGTTTATAGCATAATCAGTTAAATAAATTTATTTTAAATACTTGTTATGTGTCAAGCACTGTTCTCAACATCAAGATGCAAAGATGGAAACTAATAGTTCATCTCCACAAAAAGTTTACTATCTAAAAATGGAATGTGAAAAATATAACATTCTAGTAAGGAAGTTGTAATTATATGCTATGTAGGGGAAGTTAAATAGAGGGAATTTAAAGCTTCAAAGAGGGTAAAAATATTTTTTCATTGAAGTTAACAACAAAATACAATAGAGATTTCATGGATGAAGTGCTATCTAAACTAGAGGTAAGGAATATTCACTGATGAAAATGGGAATATTATTAATTTATTTCAGCCTTTTGGATGCATTATACAAAAAGCAATTAAGGACACTGAAGAACTTTGAGTAGCAGTGTTTAGTTGGGATATAGAATACAAAAGGCAAATGCAAAAATTAGTTTGGAATTGTCAGATTGTTGAAAATTTTAAATGCGAAGCTAGGATGTTAATATTTTATTTAGCAGATAATGGAGAACCATTGTATCAGAAAGCAGCAGATGGCTTTTAAGAAAGCCTCACTACCAACATATAATATAAAGCAGTTTAGGGACTGCCAGATGAGAAGAGTTACCTGTTGGACTGATGGAATATGCAGCAGATGACATCAACAACTTTGCCATGTTGAGAATTGATTTGTCTTGGTCACATATTTTTACATATTTGCTGTCCAAATGTGAAGCTGATCTTTTATTTGGTTGTTTTCTTCCCTACTAGTTCCCTATGTTGCCTTATCTGTGCATGGAGAAAGCTTTCTTTTCATTTAGATTATTTACTTAAGTAGTTTTTGACTTAACCCACTTCAAGTTGATAATAAAACCATATATATTACTGGAGGTTCCTCAACTACAACTGTAAATGGATTCAGATACACACGCAGCAATGTCCAACCTGGGAACTGTGTTCTTGTTTGTCTATATAAGTGAGAAGAAGCTAGATAAATAAAAAGGATAAATTTTAGTCTTCTAGTTTTCTCTATGTTTAACTAGGGGAACATAAATATCTCCCTTTTGACATTTTTTTTCTGTCTCACAAAAAGGATAGGAACAAGGTTAGTCTATGAGTCAGTGAACTTTTATTAGGAATTTACTATGTGCTCACACAGTGGTAAAAAGATGAAATGTGGTCTCCATCATAAGGATCTCATATTGTAATGGGGAAGGGAAGACAAAGTGAAAATAATGAGATAGGTATAAAATACTTGTAAATTGCATGTGTATAAAATACAAAAAAATGTTCTCATGACATAAAATCTATTGCATACAGTTTTTGCAAGATACTTATTTTTTGTAAATTGTAAGGGAGTGTGAAAATGTTAGCAGTTATCATTATTTAAAATAAATAAGTGTTGTAATAATTATGCTAGTTAAGTTATGGATAAAATATGTGACAGGCTAAGAGGACAACATGAATTTTGCTATACTAAAACATTCAAATATGTTGCTTTCTTACAAAAAAAGATGTTTTTAAGAAAACTGAATAGGCAGAAATCTGTTCAGGAATGAAAATGGGGGATTCAAAAAAATTATATCCTGAACAGAGTTTCCCTCAAAATAATGCACTTTTCTACTTCCTTTGCTATAATGAAAATACCTCATATTTATAGAATACTGTCATATCTCTTTTAAAGTTAGTGGTAAACATTTTTATTTCCTTTTTCTGTTGTACAGAAGTGGAAACTGAAGCTTAAAGAGATTATATTGTTTGCCTAGGCTCATGTAAGTGTTTGAAATGTTACTGGAATTTTCTGGATTCCAAGTCTATTATTCTTTACAATATACCCCAACATTCATTCTCTCTATCACTAACATAAAATATTGTCAAATGCCTAGAGAAAATGTAATTCAAAAAAATAAAATAAATATTGGCTTATGGTATTCTAGAAAGAAATGGGACAGTTTTAATTGAAGAAATTTGAAGAAACATCTGTTAGTTGCCTCCTCTGTTTAAAGCATTATGCTTCTTTGGCTCTTCATTACGAATCTTAGAATTTTAACCCCAGCATGGCAGGGCTTTTTTCTGCTGATCTTAAGGACATATCTTTCATCATGATTCATTGACCAATAATATATTACCATGACTTGTTGCTGCATTATTTTTTTTCATTATGTAAAGATTGTTTATATATACACAAAAGCAATCAATCAAAAATATAAACTAAGTGTAGAAAATATTTAATCAATTTTAAAAGATATAAGGTTTTATAAATGCAGTCAAGATTAGAAGAGAAGCAGAAAACTGAGAAACAATCTTGTTACCCAATGTTTATATTAAAGGTCTCATTTCTAAAATGAACCAAATGTATCAGAATATAAGGCATTCCCATACTGATAGGTAAAAGATATAAATGACGATTTTCAGATGAAGAATTAAAGCCATTTATAGTCATATAAAATGTTCTAAATCACTATTGATTAGAGAAATGCAAATTAAGACAACTCTGAAGTACTACTTTTGTTTATCAAATCAACTAAGATGACAGGAAAATATAATGATAAATGTTGGAGGGGATATGGGATACCTGGGACACTAATACATTATTGGTAGAGTTGTGAAATGATACAACCATTCTGAAAAGCAATTTGAAACTATGTCTAAAGGACTATAGAACTGTACATATTATTTGATCCAGCAGTGTTACTAATAGATTTATATTGTGAAGAAATCATAAAAGAAGGAAGAGGACCTATATATGAAAACCTGTTTGTAGCAGCTCTTTTTGTAGTGACAAAGAATTGAAAAATGAGTAGATGCCCATCAATTGGGAAATGGCTGAATAAGTTATGCTATATAAATGCAATGGAATATTATTGTTCTATAAGAAATAATAAGCAAGGTGATTTAAAAAAAAACCTAGAATGATCTGAGTGAAGTGAGCAGAACCAGAACATTGTACACAGTAACATTATATGGTAACCAGACTTACCTCTTCTCAGCCATATGGCAATACAAGACTCTAATTCTAATTAGACTTGGAATATAAAAAGCAATCATCAACCCAAGAGACAACTATGTAGATTGTGGATCAAAATATAGTATTGTCACCTTTTTATTTTTCTTTTTTGTGTTTTCCCCTTTTGGTCTAATTTTTCTTGTACAACATGGCAAATATGGAAATAATGTTTAAAGAATTGTACATATAAATTCTGCATCACATTGTGAAATGGACAGATCCAAACCTTCCACTCTTTAGGTCAAGGAGCCTAGGAATTCCTGAATGGTATTTGCTCAGTAAGGGTCCCAGGAATGTTTACCTCACAAGGAGCCTAAGAATTTCCTGATAGTATTTACTCAATCAGGGTCCAAGGATTGTTTACCTCACACAATGAGAGAAATGGGTTTAATCCACAGTATGTTTGCCCAAACTTAATAAGAGAAGTATTCTATTCCACAAAGGTAGTTTGCTCTGATCCAGGTGTATTGACCCAGATGATGTATCAGTATTTTACAATGTATACCTCAAATCTTGTTACTTCTTCATTATATTAGTAAGAAATCAATGTTTAACTGCAAACTTATGGGGGGGGGAGAAGTGGTCAGTGCTCTTAAAAAACTTGTAGCTACCAGGCTCAGCACTGAATCCTTCTAGCTCGTCTGGGGGTTCAGTCGCCGGGCCCGGCAAAAAAAAAAAAACGCTCTCTAAAATTTCAATTACTCATGACTGTCCAGTGATTTTTCACCATGGATATCTCAATTGTTTGCCGTCTTGGGGAGGGGAAGGTAAAGGAGGCAGGGAGAAAAAAATTGGAACACAAAATCTCACCGAATGAATGTTGAAAACTCTCTTTACATGTATTTGGAAAAAAATAAAATACTATTGAGGAAAAAAAGGTTATAGTTTTTTAGACATAAAAGGTAGATGTGATGACATAGGATTCAAAGATAAATTTAAATCAACTTTGAGTCTTCATATAAAAACTTCTTCCAGGCCTGATTAGTCAGGTGGTGAAAGAAAAATCTGAGAGAGATTCATCCTTGATAGTAGGAAAGAAGAAGAGATTTTTTCTCTCTTTTCTCCCTTTTTTCTCACCCTCCATTACCTTGTTTCAACCAACATTGGTCATGTCATCTGAAACTGGATCAATATCCAAGAGAACATCCAGTTAGAATCAGAAAGATCAAATCAGTAAGAGAAAACATAGGCAGACAAGATTGATCTTCATCAATGAAAATTCAACATCAAGAAGATGTTAAGAACCTTCATCAGAAAGAGAAATATCAACTATGGATTTTATAAAAGCATAAATTCGCTAGTATAGAACGAAGCTATACCAGAGGAAAATTTTATTTGCAGAAACAAAGTTTCCAGGAAGAAAGGGTTTCCAGTTCACAAATACTGTGAATTTTGATATATGTAAAAAAAAGTAGTAACAGTACTACCCTTTACTATATTTTCTTTACATAAATCTCTCATTGTGTTTTAAGTTTGTGTCCATTCTCTCCATGGACTCTGTGTTTTAGAAGTGTGTCAAATATTTGGGGGATAGACTTATTTGTTACACTTTTTGCTTTGTCATTTTACCAAATACCTTTTATGATTGTTAATGTACTCAACTGATTAGTTATTGATGGGGAACAGATTTTGGTTGACTTAGTGATAGTACTAGAAAAAAAAAACAAATAAACAAACAAACAAAAAAAAACTTATTATGCCTATCCCTAGAACCTGGATAATAGCGAAAATTTCTTTCTGTGAACGATGAAAGTAGGAAGTGGAGAAGTATCTTTAGATGGGGTATAACTTTATAAATACATGTGGATTTTAATTTCAGGACTCTCTAAAGAGTAATCAGAAACTTGATATAATTTTGAAGATTAGGAGAGTAGTTAGGAGAGGACCAGGACATACATAACCTTCCAAAAGATTTGAAGGAAAATTACACAGAAAAGACAAGTGGTTAGTGCTGTTCTAAATGAGAACACCATTGGAGAAATGGAGATAAACAAATAAAATAATAAGTTTTTAATCAGTTGAGCCTCCCAGTATTTTAAATTAGTGCTTAGGATTTTGCCTCATACAAATGTTAATTTGCCTTTAAGTATCTTTGAATTATTATAAAACAATATTCTATTTTTTCTTTTGAGAGAAGCAAAAATATAGTGATTTTCTTCAACTAATAAATATAACTTCATGGTAAAAACTTAGGATCAGGTTCACAATTAGAGATAAAGTTTTTCTGTGACAAATTGCCATGGAGAAAAAAGTATTGCATCTTATCGTCCCACAAGAAACAATTTTGATGCTTATTAATTATGTAAACTTGTGCCTCAGTTTAAATATTTATAAAATGAGAATTTGATGCAGATATCTTCTGACATCCTTTCTTGCTTTGACTCTATTATACTAATACTTTTATTAATGTACTTTTATGAGAATTCGCTGCTAACTCTGTAAAGTACAATCACTTTCTTCATGCCCGTATGATATTTTGACTGGTCCTTTCCTAGAAGATCAATGAGAAATATACCAGGAACTTTCTTGTTTCTTTCTTTAGTTGTTTATTATGTTCTGTACCTCATATATTCTTTCACCCCTCTCCGATACTTATTCTCCTATGACAAATACCATTGTTTTTAAGAGCCAAGATAGAAAATCTGCATAATTAATATATATCCATTGAAAAAGTCTGAAAACATGGGGAATGTGTACTAACTGTGTACCTACAATCTCCATGAATGAGTATCTTATATCTTTTCATTAAAGTTACACCTGATAGTTAAAATTTTGTTACATTTACTTCTGAGTTTGTGGTGTGTTGTTCTTTCTATTTAATTGATGTGCTTATTGCATATGTTGTTTTCTTGCTTCTGCTTACCTCACTTACCTTTCCATGCTTCTCTATATTCATAATATAATGCATTTTTTATAGTGCAACAGTATTATGCTATATTCAAGTATGAAAATTTGTTTAGCCAATTCTTTCTTTGTGTTTATTTGTTTATTATTCTCTTGCACATAAACTCTTATCCGAGAAATTTGCCATGGAAATTTTCCTCCCATAAAACTACATCCTGTCTTTACTGAATGCATTAATATAATAAACAAAGCTATATTCTTTTTAAAATTGCTCTTAACTCTTGTTCTGTTAACCATATATCTCCTATCCAGAGTTATGGTAGATACATGATCTGCTTCCTTCCATTTTTTATTAATATAATTTTAATGTGTTGTGGAATACGGTGTAAGATGTTGGTATAAACCTGATTTCTGCCAAACTATTTTCTAGTTTTCCTAGCAGTTTTTGTTACAAAGGGTTTTCCCTAGGTAACTGATGTTTTCTACTTTTTCAAACTCTGAATTGTTTACAAAACATTTTTATTGTTTCTGAATCTTCCTTGTCTCATATGTTCCATTGATCTTTCTCTTTTTCAAACAATACCAGAGGGTTTTGTGGATTGCTACTTTATATTACAGTTGGAGGTCTGAGAGTACTATTCCTTAATCATGGTTGTTTTTTGCTTCATTTCCATTAATCTTCTAGATCTTTTGGCTTTCAAATTAATGTTGTTATTTATCAATTGTGTGGAGTATTCTCTTTGTAATTTTATTGCTACTACAAAAAACAAGTATACTATTTTTGTAATATTTGCATGGCTTAGGCATGAGTACAGAATATTCCTCTGGCTACGTAGGCTGTTCTTTAATTCTATAAGGAGTGCTTTGTAATTAATTCTAAACAGGATTTGGTAATGCTTTAGAATGTTGATCCCTAGATATTTTATGAATTCTATAATTATTCATAATAAGATTTCTCCTTATATAACTGCTTCTTTTGTTTTGCTATTACATATACATATGATTGGTTTTTGAGGGTTTATTTCATAGCCTGAAACTATGCTAAAACCATTAATTGTCTCAATTAACATCTTGCTAGACTCTCAGAGGTTTTCCTAGTAAATGATAATATCACTAGGAAAAAAGTAGTACTTTATTTCTTCTTTATTTATCATTCCTTTAATTCCTCTTTTTTGTCATACATTGTTACAATTGTAACAATTATTATTTATTATATTATATTTGTTATATGAATAAATACTGTATTATATGTTATTATTATATTTATTACATAAATATAATTTTATTATATAAATAATTTATTATATAATTATATAATTTATTATATAAAAAAGTGGGGAATGTAGGCATCCTTTCTTCCTCTCTTTCTTTTGCATTTGCTTGTTTGTTTAAACAAAGTTTCTAATATATCTCCATTGCATATGATGTGTGATTTTGTTTTTAGGTAAATTTATGAGACTAGAAAATGTTGAATGATGAAATTAAACCTATTTCTAGTCATATGAAAAGGTGCTCCAAATCACTATTGATCAGAGAAATGCAAATTAAGACAACTCTGAGGTACCACTACACACCTGTCAGATTGGCTAAAATGACAGGAAATGATAATAAGGAATGTTGGTGGAGATGTGGGAAAACTGGGACACTGATACATTGTTGGTGGAACTGTGAATGGATCCAGCCATTCTGGAGAGCAATTTGGAACTATGCTCAAAAAGTTATCAAATTGTGCATACCCTTTCACCCAGCAGTGTTTCTATTGGGCTTATATCCCAAACAAGTCTTAAAAGAAATGTGCAAGAATGTTTGTGGTAGCCCTTTTTGTAGTAGCTAGAAACTGGAACCTGAATAGATGCCCATCAAATGAGAGAATAGCTGAATAAATTAGGGTATATGAATGTTATGGAATATTATTGTTCTGAGAGAAATGACCAGCAGGATGATTTCAGAGAGGCCTGGAGAGTGTTGCATGGACTGATGCTGAGCGAAACGAGCAGAATCAGGAGATCATTATACATGGCGACAACAATACTATACGACAATCAATTCTGATGGACATGGCTCTCTTCAACAATGAAATATTTCAAACCAGTTCCAATTGTTCAGTGAAGAAAGCCATATACACCCAGAGATAGGGATATGAAATGTGGACCACAACATAACATTTTCATGCTCTCTATTGATGTTTGCTTGCATTGTGTTTCTTTTCTCTAATTTTTTCTTGTAGATAGAATTTTTCTTGCACAACAATAAGTGTGTAAATATGTATACATATATTCGATTTGTCAAGTAGTTTAACATAATAAACATGTAGTGGATTTCCTGCCATCTACGGGAGAGGTGGGGACTAGGAGGGGAAATTTGTAACAGAAAGCTTTGTAAGAGTCAATGTTGAAGAATTACCCATACATATGTTTTGCAAATAAAAAGTTTTAATAAAATTTTTTTAAAAAGAACATAATAAAAAAAATTAATGTCAAAAAAAGAAAAAAAAAAGGATGCTTGCTTGAATAAATCCCTCTACTTTTTTGATAGTATTTTGTGTAGAATTTTAGAGTTAATTTTCATTAATGGCATTGGTCTAGAGTTTTCTTTCTGTGTTTTATCCTTCCTTCATTTAAAGATTGAGATTATATTTATTTTTTAAAAGGAATCCAGTGGGATATTTCTTTCTTTGTTTTTGATAACAATTTTTGAATTATGGGTACTAATTTTCTTTAAAAGTTGGATAGAATTCTCCAGCTTTTATTGCCTCCTTTGGCATTTCCTTTTCAGGAATGGAGTTATTTTAAATCTCTATTTGGCCTTTTGACAGGCAATTTTATATTTTTGAAAAGATTTCTCTGTTTCTTTTTTGTATTCTGTTTATCAGCATATAATTGTGAAGAACTATGTTTTGATATTTCTTTTTATTTCTTCTAGTTTTGCTGTGATTCAACTGACATTTTCTATTTCATTGATTTGCTTTTTGACTCTATCCTTTATAGTCAGAAATAGCTAAAGGCTTATCAATTTTTTAATCATTTAAAAAAGCTTTTAGGTTTTTTTTTATCATTTTTCTGATTGTTGTTTTCATTGTTTTCTATTTCATTTATAATTTTAATATCTACACTTTTGGTTCATTTAGTTTTATTATGTGTTGATTCTCTAATTTTTAGAAATTAATATTCAGTTCTTTAATTTTTTTCTTTATGTTTTTTAATGAATGATTATGCACTTGTGATTTTTCCCCTGAGGATACCTTTCATTACAATGAAGAAATTTTTATATCTTGCTCCACAATTATCATATCATTTTGTATTTTTATTGGTTCTCTGAATTCTTTTTTAACCCAATCATGATCTAAAATTTCATTGTTAAATCTCCATTTGGGTCTTTATCTTTTGTTAAGTGTCCCTGAAATAATTTCTATTCTTATCACATTATAGTTTATGGGATACAGGATTAGTAGTGGTATTGTAATGTCAAAAGTATGAATGATTTTATAGTCCTTTGGGCATATATCATATCTTTGGATCATTTGTTGATTGGAGAATAACTTTTTTATATAAATTTGATTCTAATCCTCACAGATTTGAGAAATGACGCCTTCATTAGAGAAACTTCTTTCAATTACTTCCCCCAAAATTACTATTGCTAACTTTATTTTCTGGTCATTTATTCTGTGCTCTCTCTTTCCTTTTACTCTGTCCCTCCTCAAAAGTGTTTTGTTTCTGACCATAGCCTCTCCCCAAATTCCCTTCATTCTAGCACTCTCCCCTCTTTTATATCCCCTTTCCCTCCTACTTTCCTCTAGGTTAAGATAGATTTCTATACCAATATTGAGTATGTCATTTCTTCTTTGAGCTAATTCTGATGCTAATTCCTTTCTCCTCTCCCTATTCTTATCCACTATAAAAGGTTTCTTGTCCCTCTTTTGTGACAGATAATTTAGTCCATCCCATGTCTCCCTTTCCCTTTTTCTTAGTATATTCTTCTCTCACCTCTTAATTTAATTATTTTTAGATATTATACCATCTTATGCAACTCATGTCTATGCCCTCTCTCTATCTATACTCCTTCTAAATGACATAATAATGAGAAAGTTTTTGTGGGTTACAAGTATCTTCTCACCTAGGAATGTAAACAGATTAACCTATATTAAGTCCCTTATGATTTCCCTTTGTTGATTACCTCCTTATGCTTCTCCTGACTCCTGTATTTGAAATTCAAATTTTCAGCACTGGTCTTTTCAACAAGAATACTTAAAAGTTCTTTATTTAATTTAATACTCAGCTTTCCCCATGAAATATTATATTCAGCTTTGCTGGACATGTGATTCTTGGTTTTAATCCAAGGTCTATTGCTCTCCAGAATATCATATTCCAAGTCCTCTGATCCTGTGTTATCCTGACTGTGGTTACTATACTTAATAATTACTATACTTAAATTGTTTCTTTCTGGATGCTTGTAATGTTTTCTCCTTGACGGGATAGTTCCATAAGTTGGCTATAATGTTCCTGAGAGATTTCATGTTGAGATTTCTTTCAGGAAGTAATTGGTGGATTCTTTCAATCTCTAATTTACCACCTGGTTCTAAAATACCAAGAGAGTTTTCCTTGGTAATTTCTTGAAAGAAAATGTCTAAGGTCATTTTGATCATGGCTTTCAAGAAAAAGTATAATTTTTAAATTATCTCTATTGTATCATTTGCCAAGTCAATTGTTTTCACAGTGAGGTATCTCATATTGTTTTCTACTTTCTCATTATTTGGTTCTATATTATTGTTTCTTGATTTTCCATAAAATCATTAGCTTACAAACAAGATTAAAAGGGAAGTACAAAGCTGAGAAAAATCTTTGCCATCAAGGTTTATGATAAAGGTCTCATTTCTAAAATATATAAAGAACTGTGACAAACTTATAAGAATACAAGTTATTCTCTAATTGAAAAATAGGAATAGACAATTTTAAGATGATGAAATTAAAGCCATCTATAATTATATGAAAAAAAATGCTCTAAATCACTATTGATTAGAGAAGTACACTTTAAACCAAATCTGAGGTACCACTTCACACTTTTCATATTGGGTAAAATGACAGGAAAAGATGATGATGATAAATGTTGGAGTGGATGTGTGAAAACTGGGAAGCTAATGTATTGTTGGTAGAGGTGTGAACTATGCCCAAAGGGCTATAAAATTATGCATGTCCTTTGACCTAGCAGTGCCACAACTGGGTCTGTATCCCAAGGAAATCATAAAGGAGGGGAAAAAACCCATGTGTGAAAAAATGCTTGTAGTAGCTCTTTTTTTGTGGTAGCAAAGAATTGGAAATGCTCATCAATTGGGGAATGGATGACCAAGTTATGGTGTATAAAGATAATGTAATATTATTCTTCTTTAAAAATGATGAATAAGCTTATTTTAAGAGCCTGGGAAGATTTATATGAACTGAAGTTGGGTGTAACAAGCAGAACCAGGAATACATTGTTCAAATACGAAGAATGTGTGAAAATCAACTATGAAAAACTTGGTTCTTCTAAGTGCTTTAGGAATCTAAAGCAACCCCAATAGACTTGGAATAGAACATACCATCTGCATACATTTTCAATTTGCATTTAAATGCAATCTTTTTTTAAAAAACTGGATAGGAATTTTCATCATAAATCCTTCAGAATGGTGGTCATGAATGATTGTACTACTGAGAATAGCATAGTCACTTACAGCTGGTTATCCTAGAACATTGCTATTACCTTTTATTCAGTACATTTCACTCTGTTTGAGTTCATGAAGGACTTTCCAGATTGTTTTTACCTGAGAGCATCCTGCTCATCATTTCCCACAGAACAGCAGTATTTCATTAAAAATACTTACTACATTTTATTGTGCCATTCCCCAACTGATGAACATCCTCTCAATTTTTAACTGTGATTTTTCTAAGGTCACACAGCTAGAAATTGTCTGAGGGCAGATTTGAACTCTTGCAAAATCTTCTTACTGACTTCAGGCACAGCACACCTTTTTCATCTGGAACCACCATGATAAAAAAATAGTTCAAAAGTCTCGTTACAGAACAGAAAACTGAAATGAAGAAAAAGCAAAGTGATTAATATTGGCTCACATAGTTTCTTTCTATTGCTCCTGCTGTTTTTATAATTGTTATTTCATTTATCTGAATAAGGATGGAATTATGTTATGCTATTTATGAATTTTTAGTAGTATTTAGATTCCATGAACTTCTTATAATGTGTATTTCACAGAAAAAAGGAAAATGATTTAATATTTAATTTTATTTATTTTAGTTCTAATTTTTATTCTGAACTTAACAAATAAGTAAAATGAATATTCCTATTTATACAACATAACAGAAAAGAGGTCATATGTGAAACTGTAGATTCCATGCAAAATATACTTTTCTTTTAAAATTATTTTTCCCCATTTACACATAAAACTTTTTTGATTATACATATACATTCATTTTTAACACATTTCCACATGAATCATGTTCAGAGAGAAAAAAAAATCAGAACAAAAAAGACAAACAATGACAAAAAATGGCGGGGGGGGAACAGTATATATTGATCTACATTCAGTCTCTATAGTTTTCTCTCTGGCTGTGAATGGCATTTTCAATCCAAAGTTAATTGAGATTGCTCTGGATCATTGAACCATAGAGAAGAACCAATTCTGTCATAGTTTATCAAAGCACAATCTTGCTGTTGCTTTGTACAATATTTTCTTGGTTCTTCTTGCTCCTTTCAGCAATAGTTCATGTGAACTTTCCAGGCCTTTCTAAAATCACCCTATTCATAATTTTTATAGAACAATAATATTCCATTACTTTCATAAACTATAACTTATTTAGCCATTCCTCAAATGATGAGCATTTACTCATTTTTTTGGTAATTTTATTATAAACTCAAAGTTGTTCTGTTTTTCTGACATTATTTCTGATCTTCTGTTTTTTCCATCCAATAAAAAAAAAGTCTCAAAGACATTCTTTTCCTTTACTTTCTTTTTTTGCTACTTTATTGCAATTCTTCCTTTGCCTTCCTACCATCCTTTAATCCTTACCCTAATTCCCTATTGGAAAAAAAGAAACAAACAAAAAAGAAGAAAGCTCTTACAAAAATATATATGG
This sequence comes from Myrmecobius fasciatus, assembly GCA_023553655.1. NCBI lineage: Eukaryota > Metazoa > Chordata > Mammalia > Dasyuromorphia > Myrmecobiidae > Myrmecobius > Myrmecobius fasciatus. Next base: position 39,073 of record JAJPUD010009616.1, read on the forward strand.
TCAAGCAAAATATATTTCTTCATTGATTATGTCTAAAATGTCATATTCTTCATTTTGAGTCACCCATATCTCTTTTTTTTAGTTGAAACACCTTTATTTCATAGATACAACAATGGCATTAACTATTCCTTTCAATGAAATTATACAGAGCATTCAACACATTTGCCTCCTCCCTCTTAATCAGAGTAACACCGAATTAAAATACCTCATCAGGTATCTTCTAACTACATAAATAATGGGCTTGATATGAGAAATATTGAGTTGAACTTTAATCCATATTGAACATGTTTTAAAACATTTAAAGAAATCAGCAGTTCAATGGATTTAATTAACTTACAGAATTATCTGAAAATCACTTATATAATCATTACCACACATTATGATATTGGATAAATCATTTAACCTCTCAGGGATGGATTAGATGTCACCTAGTCCATCATTTGAGATTCTAGTTCTTTATTATTTGATTATCTTAAATTATATATATACACATATATGTATATATATATACATATACATATTTATATATAAATATATATGCATTATAGAAAAGAGTCAAGAAAACAACAAAAGTCTCTTGACAACCAAAAAAAAAAAGAAAGAAAAGAAAACATCAGTAATGATTCCCATATGTTGAAGTTCATAGGATAACACAGTCCATTAGAAATTATTGGCTCTTATTTTATATAAGATAATAGTAATTCCTATTTATCTAAGTTTACATCTCCTGCATATTCAAAATGGAAGCTAAGAATTTACAGCTGACCATAACTTTCTGGGAAAAAAAAACCTATGTGTGTATGTGTGTGTCTGTGTGTACCTATATAATATATAGAGATACACACATATAAATGGATAGACCCATAAATAGACACACATATAAAGAACATATAAAGTTGATTTTTTTTTAATATTGCAATCTAGGATTATTTAGTATAGGGATAAATCCCTTAAGATACTGCAATAGTAGCCTCTGGGTTTAAATTACAGAAGAATGCAATGATTGATATTTATGATGCTGGCCTTCAAGGTGTTAAAACTATGTTTAGAATGCTATTTAGGAAGCAAAGGCCACATTTTGGCAAGATTTCAAAAGAAAATTTTAAAAGATTGCCACTTCAGATGGCAAAGTTTTGGTTATCTGTAAAATGCATTTTTGTGGATCATTTCATTCTGCCAAAGTGTCTGATAAATAAGTTGTTACTGAATATAAAACACATGATACACTTTATATTAAATACAGCACCTTCCATCATTATATGATTGGATATATATTTTTTTTTCACCAAGGTGAAACACTAGCAGGCAAAATCTTAAATCACCTTTCTTCATAATTGGGATTTTCCATTTTTTGAACTAAAAACATTATTGACCAATGAGTTGAATCAATTACAAAGCCTTCAAAAACAACTGGAAATGTGATTTATATAACTGAATACATTAGTGAAGATGTCTTCAGTTTGCTGTTTGGTGATATAAATTAACTAACTAGATTAAAGGTTATTCATACTAATTATTGAGAATTGACACTTTCCCAAACTATTCCTATTTTTGCATATCATATCTTCATGTCACTTTTGAAATGAGAAAAAACAGGTAGCCAAATAGGGGCTTTCAGATGTCTAATCACATAACAATGACAAGTAAATTGTTAAATTATAGGCCATAATCATTTTTAAATGAGACATCAAAACAGATTTGACACTGTTACTAATACCTACAAAAATAAAATGAGTAAGAAAAAATTGTTATAAAAATTCTAAGACATGTACCTTATTATAAAGATGACCTTTTGAGGAAAGAATGTATCTAAGGTTGAAATCCATCAAACTGGAAGTGGCAACTCTGCAAAGACTATAGTGACTGATCATGTTTTGGTCAATCTTTAAACTCCTGAAGCAATTCAAGTATAAAGGAAATTCTGCCTCTCTGTGCTTTTAGGTTGTGTTTTTTATTCCATCTCTAAAACAGACACAATACTAAAGACTTCTAACTTCTTCAAAGTGTTCGTATAAAAAAGTAAGATAATCTCTGTAAATACCTTAATTTCTTCATTAAAGAAGCAAATCAAATACAACTTCATTGGATAGCAATACTATTGCATTAAGTTTGGAATGAGGCTCTCATGAGGAACATAATCATGGAAAAGCCAAAGTAACCTCTAGGTTCTGGCCTTCATATTTTCCTCCCAATATAACTGAAGGCTTAATGATATAGCAAGAAGACAAGAGGAAATTATCCTAAGAAATAAAAATGAAGCAATACAAATATAAGAAATTAATGTTCACAATTGAAAGCTTTTCATGAAAAGTACAATAACCTTAAAATCCTTGAGTTCCTGAAGTGAAATAATTGTTTGAATATTAACAAGAATAATTTTCTGAGACTTATCAATGGTGATCCAATTTCTCTGTCCTAAAATGATTCAGTTATTAATCTCCCAAACCTTTGACTAGGAAATCCACTAATATGTTTCATTTATGTTTTGCTTATTTTTGTCATCCTCTCATAAGATAAAGCAGTACTAGCCTGTGGTTTTAAAGAAATAATTGTATTATTCTTATGAACGTGGCTCTTTTCAATAATAAGGTGATTCAGGCTACTTCCAAAATACTTACGATGAAGATTATGGGGACAGAATGTGGATGACCACATAGTATTTTCACTTTTTTTTTGTTCTTTGTTTAGTTTTTTTTCTTTCTTTCTCATTTTTTTTTTACTTTTTGATTTGATTTTTTTGTGTAGCATGATAAATATGGAAATATGTACAGAAGAATTACACAAGTTTAACATAATTTGGATTGCTTGCTGCCTAGGAAAGGGCGTAAAGGGAAGGGAGAAAAATTTGGAACACAATGTTTTGCAAGAGTGAATGTTGAAAATTTTTTTCATGTATTTTGAAAATTAAAAGCTATTATCATTTTAAAAAAAGAAAAAAAATTGTATTGCCTTCATCTTTTCAAAGCACTTTCATGTCTATTATCCAACTTGATCTAGGTAGCACAGAAAATAGAGCACTGAGCCTATTAGGTTAGAAGTACAAAATTTAAATCCAGCCTCAAATATTTCTTAGTTGTGTGACCCTAAGCAAGTCAATTTACGACTATTTTCCTTTCTTCATCTATAAAATGAAGATAACACTTACCTTCCTTTGTTATTGTAAAGATAAAACAAGATATTTGTAAAGTTCTTCCCACTGCCTAATACATAATAGATACTTAATAAAAAATGTTTGTTTCTTTCATTGCTTCCCAGTAACCCAAGCATGCTGGGAGGGAAAGTCTTATCCCATTTAACAAATAAAGAAATTAAAATTTGTTAAGTGATCTGAGTCAGTCAAAGCCAAAATTCAAGTCTCCTTATATTTAACCTAACATTCTTCTAAACATTATGAGTTTAGCTAGAATATCAGAATATAAAATAATTATTATAGGAAAAATGGAAAATATGCTTCTTTTGAGATATATGAAAAAGATATCAAGCCATCATAACGTAGACACTCTCAAAGTGATTTGTTTTTAACATAGTCCAAGAAGAACCTGACTACCATAGCAATCTCAGATTCAAAATGCAGTTCCTTACTTCATCTAAGAGTTCCACATGATCCTATGATTATAGTTGCATTCTATGCACATAAAGACAATTCTTCTGAAACAATCATTGTTGCTTTTGTGGCATAAGAAAATTATAGGGACAATATGAGGTATTACTAATTAACAACCATTATTCTAAACGCTATGTCTTTTTCATTTTCAAAGAAAAAAATAAAATTCTAATAAAATTCAAATTGGAGATCTGTCAAAGTCACATTTTCTCATAGTAACTGGAAAAAGAATTATACTCCCAGAAAAATGCTTCCTGTTAAATATTAGTAGAAGGCTAATGCCTTTTCTTCAAGCTGTCCATGTCATATCTTTGACCTTCCTCATTTTATGGCTGGAATACCCAAAGGTTTTGGAAATGTTGTGGCAACAAAGGCAATGTTCTCTTCTAATTGTAGACATGGACTCAGCTCCTCTGATCATTCTTTATTCAGGTAAGGGGATTCCACACTGTTCTTTCAGAAGAGTTTCCATTATTCTAATTCCCTTCTGGGAGCCCTGCTTTAGAAAAGTATGGACAAAAGTCTCTAATATTCAGTTGAGAAATGCTGCACAGTGATTGATATTCTGCCTCTTTGTATGAATTCTGTCCAGTTTGGATTTTCCAAGCTTTCCCTGAAGACAGGTTCTTCATTCATGGATACATACTGGGTCCATGTTAGGCAGTGACTTCTTATAGACATATTTCCTTCCTGAGGATTGAGCCATGATTCCTCTTCTAACTGGATATTTGACACTTTTAAACTGCTCACTTTTCTTAAAATTTCTGGAATCACATTCTGACAGATTGCAATCCTCTTTCTCTAGACAATACCTGTTGAGGCATCTGTTCATTCTTCTACAATTTTCACATCAATCACAATTTTATCCATGGAGTTAGGATACTTTCTGAGGAAGCTTGACAACACTTGCTCTAATGGATATCTCTACACTCGGTGCATGTCCACAGTGACTCCCATTTCTGGTCGCAGATTGTCCCTTGAGGCCAGCTAGTCAGTCCTTCTCTGAGGCCCACAGACCTTGCTTGCCAGCCTACACGCTTCCCAGATTAAAAGTCTGAGCCTGCAGGCACAGCTACGCTAGTGACTGGAAGGGAATTCATTTTTTTCCTTCTTTTCAAACTTCCACCCATATTTCTTGCAAGAAGTAGGGATCTTGTTTCATTCTGATTTTCTGGAATTATTGATGAAAGCATTGATCAGAATTCTCAAGTATGAATTTTTTTTTATATTCATTGCTGTTTCACAGCACAAAACTCAGAGGCCTTTTTTAAGCTTTTTATTTGTATAACATATGTATGGGTAGTTCCCCAACATTGATCTTTACAAAGCTTTCCATTACAAATTTTACCCCCAGTCCCCTCCCCTCCCCTAGAGGGCAGGAAGTCCAGTACATGTTAATAATGTTGAAATGCTTGACAAGTTATGCAAGAAAAATCCTATCTACAAGAAAAAAAAAAA
>JAJPUD010009616.1:59787-72605 GCA_023553655.1 Myrmecobius fasciatus
TCTATGGTACCCTTTAGTAAACTATAGTTTCCTTCCTTATCTCTTTTAATTAGATCTATCTTTGCTTTTATTTGATCTGAGACCAGGATTGCTATCCCTGCTTTTTTTTTTGTTGTTGTTCACCTGAAGAGTAATAGATTCTGCTCCAGCCCTTTACCTTCACTCTGTATGTATCTCCATGTTTTATATGTGTTTCTTGTAAATAACATATTGTAGGATTCTGGCTTTTAACCCAGTCTGCTATCTGCTTCTGTTTTATGGGATACTGCATCCCATTCAAATGCACAGTTAAAATTACTAATTTTGTATTTCCTGCCATCTTATATACCCAAATTTATGTTTTCCTCTTTCTTTTCCCCTTTCTCCCTTTCCCCTTCCCCAATATTTTGCTTTTGATGACCACCTCCCCAAAACAGTCCTCCCCCCTCTAAAGCCTTTATGCCTTTTTATACCTTAGAAATATTTCCAGGCTCTTTAATCCTTTAAGATGCAAGCTGACAGATCCTGGCTGATTCTAACTATAGTTACTGGGTGTTTGAATTGCTTCTTTCAATATCTTTTCCTTGGTGAGATAGTCCTGAAATTTAGCCACAATATTTCTTGGGGATTTAATTTTGGGGTCTCTTTCAGGAGGTGATTGGTGAATTCATTCAATTGCTAATTTACCTTCTGATTCTAAAACATCAGGGCAGTTTTCTTTCATGATTTCCTGTAAGATAGTGTCTGGGTTCTTTTTTTTTTTTTTTTTTTTTTCATCATGGCTTTCAGGAAGTCCAATAGTCCTTAAATTGTCTCTCCTAGATTTATTTTCCAGGTCAGTTGTTTTTCGTAAGACATATTTCATATTTTCTTCTATTTTCTTCTTTTTTTGGTTTTTCTTTGACTGATTCTTGAAGTCTTATTGATTCATTCACTTCCATTTGTTCAATTCAAAATTTTAGTGTATTATTTTCTTTAGTTACTTTTTTAGTTCTTTTGTTATTGGCCAATTTGTTCATTGAATACTTTTTCCATCTCACCGATTTTGTTTTTCAATGAATTGGTGTCTTTTTCATATTTCTTTTGTAGAACATTATATGCTTTTTCCATTTCTTCATTTTCCCATTTTTCTTCTAACTCTCTTTTGAGGTTCTTTGTGTAGTCTTCCAGGAAAGCCTTGTGAAATGGGGACCACCTCATGTGTCCCTTTGTGTCTTCCTCTGGAGGTTCTTTGCCTTTATGAACTTCAGGATCTGGGGTCTGTTTTTCTCTCTCTCTCCATAAATGCTGTCTATGGTGAGAGGGTTTTTTTTTGTTTTTTATTCATTTTTTTTTAAATTTTGAGGTCTGTTCAATGCAAATAATCGAAAGCTGCTTTAATTTGCTGTGGGTCAATTCTGCTGATTGACTTCTGGTGCTGGGTTATTGGGACCAGGACTAGGGTTCTCAGTGGTTTATAATCTACCTTTTACAAAAGGCAGATCTGCCAAAGCACCTGTCCACAATTAGGTTAAAGTGGTCTAAGAGGCTCACAGAACCTTCCCAGGTGCTTAGAAACTGCCACCCTCTCAGTCCTGGCCTGACTTCCTGCCCTGTCTGTGCTGCCATCTCAGTTTTGCAAACTCTCCCCCTGCTCAACTGAAACAGATCTGTTCTGAAGCTCTTTCAAGGTAACTTCTTCTGGGAATGTGTTGTACTTTAAATATTTGTGGTTGCTTTGACTCCAAAATTAGTTCAGAGGCTTAATCTGCTGTTGATTTGAGAGAAGGTGAGAGGAGGTAACAGAGAGTTCTGTCTGCACTCTGCCATCTTGGCCTCAAGACTTTCAATTAAGGGAAGCCTCTTCCATTTTCAAATAGTCTTATATATTATGAATAGACTTTGTCCAATATTATATTTTCTTTGATCCATTAATTCTTCTTTGAAAGTTACACAAAAATGTGTGCTTTAATTTTCCAAAAATTCTAGATGATTTCTAAATAGTCTATAGTGATGAAGATGATGATATAACACATATTATTCTCAAGTGAAAATTGTTTCCCAGAACAATGCATACATAATGGATAGAATGCTAAATATAAAACTAGCAAGAATTGCATTTGAATCTCATCTCAGTATTTATTAACAATGTAATTCTGACCAAATAACAAAAAATCCCTGAACCTCATTTTCCTCACCTGTAAAATGAGTTTATTGTGCTCAATGATAGCTTTCTACTAGCATTAAGACTATAATTTAGGCACTTTGGAAATAGAATTGATAAATGGTTAAAAGAATTGTCCTCTTAAGTAGTAATACTTTCAACATCATTTCTTAAATCTATGAGCTCAAATTTCCTTTCAGACCACTCCTCAGAAATATTTCTGAAAAGGACTTCTGAAGAGTTTGAGAATTATGGGCTGTTACAAAACTTAAAAATGGTAACTGCCTTTAGAAAGCTTCCTATCTTATCTATTTACCATTTCCCTTCTAGTCTTGAGGAGCCCACTATGTTATTTTATGTAGTTTAAAGTTAACATTTATGGTAAGAGTCAGTGAAGCTAAATTAAAGGTAAGTTATCCTTTGGAGCCAACAGAATCTTCTTTTCATCATGTATCCTTTCAATGATAGTCTTCTTTCTTAATGTGTGGTGTAACTTCATTAGCCATAAAGATGCATTAAAATCTCATAAGTATGGCAGTAATGATGCTATTTAAACAGGGCTAAAAAGTTTAAAAGTACAAAACCTCTCTAAAGGCTTATATGGTATGCAAAATAAATTATTATGCCTCTTCATTTGGTGAATATTAAGTAAGTTTCTTTAGCCACTAGTGCCATCAGTTTATTTCACTCAGCTGAATAGTCTAATAATATTTTCATTAAATATTTATATGAACAATCAAACACAGAAAATGAAGAGCATATCCCCTGACATTCAAGATGGTAACCAGGCTGATATCAGCAGTTTGTAATGCTCATAAGGCTCATTTACTGTGGCTTAAAATGATGTTTTCCATTAGCTCAGAGTAGCTTATGATTGACCTTAGAATCAAAGCTATTCATCAAGTTTCCTAATTTCTATATTTTATTTCTGCATTGAAGGCTCACATTTTGCATACTGACCATTGAATATTAAATATGCTTAAAGATAGAGGTTACCTTAAGCTAATTCAGCCAAATGGGCTGATTGATTAATGTAGTGATCAAAAATAAACCCTTGAGTATTCCATGCTTAACATCATCTCATTCACATGACTTAATTTATGGTCCAATTAAATAAAGGTGACTCTGATACTTGACTTTAGATTTGCATGAGGCTAGATTTATGAATTAATATCTATACTATGGTAGAGAGCAATGAGTATGCTAAGTTTGAAATTCCACCAATGTGACCCAAAGTCCTACAGGAACACAAAGTTAAAGAATTCAATGTGTAATGGACCTTAGAAATCTTCTAACCTGGCCATTCTATCATAACAATAAAAAACCTGAGGGTCAATAGTCACAGAGATAGAAAAGAATAATTCCTTAATTTTAAATCCAGGTTTTTAGTCCCTGTTCCAGGGTCTCTCCTTTGTCACAATTTTTTTTTGCATCCAAGCTTCCTTAGTTTACCTAAAGCCCTACTGTTGTAACCTACATTAAAAAAAAAAGGATGGTTGATGAGACTAGATCAGGTCCAAATTGTTAATTCTTCTTTTATTCAATGGCCCCAAGTGATCATAGTTTATATGGCAGAAAAGCTTTGATTCAGTGATCCTGGATTTCTAGCTTTTCTATGAACAAGACACTCCTCTAATCTCTAAGAAGTTTCTATGGCTGTCTCCCATGTCTGAATATTCTTTTAACCCTTGCCCTATTGCTGACCTCCCAGACTTCAATTCCTAACTAAAATCCCACTTCCTACAGGAAGCCTTTCCCAATCCCTCTTAATTCTAATGATTTCCTCTGTTATGTACTTCCTATTTATTATGTATATAGGTAGTTTTATATATTTTTCATTTCATGCTATATCCTCACTTTTTGCCTCTTTTTTATCTTCAGTACTTGTATCAGTGCCTGACACATATAGGTATTTAGTAAATAATTATTGATTAATTCATTTGACAGATACTTTGTAAATGTCGATCAGTTGCCAGAAACAAGACTAGGCAGCAGAGGAGAGACAAAGATAAAAAGACTTCATTCCTTTCAAGGAACATAAAATATATGTAATCATAACACAAAATTCATCATTACAAGTAGATAATCAAAGTACAAAGTATTAAAAGAATTTAGAAGAGAACAGAATACTTCTGGTAGAAGACATCTGGAAAGTTTTAATGGAGGAGGGAACATATTGTTGCTACCACTGCCCTTTGATCACTTTGGAAATTATAGTTCTTAAAGTTTCTTTAAAAATTAATTATTTACCAGTTATGTCTCATGAGAATAACATAAAGTGCCATAATTATAATAATTAATAAACATGGAAACCAAAGTTATTCACATCAAGATATTAGAGACTGAATTCATCTCCCTAGTTCTTCCCAACTGCTTAACTCCACAAATCATGCAAAAGGCAAGTTCACCTATAATACGTATCTGAAATGCATATCATTTACACCCTAAAGACTAATTAGAACTTCATCTGCTGCAGAAAGCAGTGACTCAGCTAATTAAAAATGAAGGAGCTCAAAGTGTGGCACAAAACATATCTATGATTCTCTTTTGGGAAATTCCATCAATTGAATTCAACATATAGAACCTTTAGATAATGAGAATATTAATAACTCTTAAAAGTTGCTCCTCATAGAGAGTATTTTCTGAACAGCTAAGTATGCAATGTTAGCTACTGACTGTTTCTTTAGTCCTGAGTAAATCAAGAGAGATTTTTCATTTTTCCTTCCTCTTCCTTTAAATTACAACACATATATGTAAAGGCAAGACCATAAATGAACAAGAGTATTTTATTTTTGAGATTTCTCCTGTTCTTCAGTTTGTATAGCTTGTGGGAATATTTAATTGTTTCATTACATATTTATAAACATGGGGACTCAAAGTTGGATGCCCTTTGCAAAACTCAGAACCAAAAAGTTCCTGAAAGCATATAATTATTAAGGAAAGTCTACTATTAATGACCAATCAACTAGTCATTAAATATACTTCCTGAATGGAATGTAACACCACTAGTAGCAGAAATTTCCTCCATGTTCAGAATCCTATATAACAAAATTAAATGAGGTGGAAATAGAAAAAGGAATTGTAATAACTAATATTACAAGGTAAAGTCATTATGGTGGCTATAATAAGCTGAGTAGCCATCTTAGAGTTTCTCGAGTTTTCTGGTCAACTAGATTGTGCAGTACATAAAGAGTAGGACTTGGTATCAAGAATATTCATTTACATGAGTTGAAATTTAGCCTTATACTTACTAGTTGTGGAATGCTGGGCAAGTCTTCTTTGCCTTGGTTTCCTCATCTGTAAAAATGAGTTGGAGAAGGGAATAGCAAATAATTCTAGTATCTTTGGCAAGAAAGCCCCAAATGAGGTCAAATGATTCAAGCATGGCTGAAATAATTGAATGACAGCAAGGTTTTCTGGTTGAATGTGATAGACATTCACTATCCTGGATATAGAGTAAAAACTACAAATAAAATGGCTAAAAGTATGAATAAATACTTAATTAACCAAATTTGTACAATGAGCATTATGATGGTAAATGTTTAACAGTCAACTTTTTAAGAATATATGAATATAGTTAGCAGTATAATGTATTATTTATTAATAGTAGTAATGTATTATTATTTATTTTTAAAATAATTGCTATTACTATTGGTAAAATTGTCATAAATATACACACATATAAAATATTTTGCATATTTCTTTGTGGAAATTATATTTTGGTTGTGTTTTAAAATAATATTTCATTTTTCCCAAATTATGTATTAAAACAATTCTTAACTTTTTCTTATTTTTATTGCTTTGAGTAACAAATTCTATCTTTGCCTCCCTTGCTATTTTCATATTGTAATGTTCTATGATTCATAGTCACACAGAAACAGTGAAAAAACATTAGTTCAAAATAGATTATCCTTTTGATAGGAAAATATTTTAAGAACGTAGAAACTACTGTGAAATTCCTAAAATGTAATATGGAACACTCTCCTGATCGATGCAAGCCTAAATTTTTCATCTTTCCACAAAGACATATTTAGTAATGGACTAACTCAATAGGCCAAGCATTAGCTAATGGATAGTATTAGGTCATGCATGTTCTTTATTTATCTTTTCTAGATTACAAGGCCAAATAATTTTGAATGAACTATTATCTTACTGAATTCATAGTACTCTGGGGTTTTGTGAAATTGAAACAGCATCATCAGAAAATAGATGCGTATGGAAAACTTTTTTTTTGTTGTTGTTGTTGTTGATGTGAAATTTCTCTTAATTTGCCCTTCCTTTTCATAAGAATTCTATTTTCTATAGCAGTAAACTCCCTAGGCAAATATTTTTCACAATCCTTTAGGCTTCCCTTTGTATTGATACCTAGAATGTTATGATGAAAAGTTAGAGAATGGCTGAATAAGTAAAGGCATGTGAATGTTATGGTATACTATTTTTCTATAAAAACAATAAGCGGGATTATTTCAGAGAGGCTTGCAGAGACTTATGCTAACTGATGCTAAGTATACAGCAACAATAAAATTATATTATCAATTTTGATGGACATGGCTCTTTTAAACAATTAGATGATTCAGGCCAGTTCCAATGATATTGTGATAAAGAGAGCCATCTATATTCAGAGAGAGGACTGTGGGAACTGAGGGTGAATCACATCATATTTTCACTCTTTTTGTTGTTGTTTGCTTGATTTTGTTTTCTTTCTCATTTTTTTTCCTTTTTGATCTTTCTTGTGCTGCAAGATAATTGTATAAATATGTATGCATATATTGGATTTAACATATAGTTTAACATGTTTAACATATATTGGATTACTTGCCATCTAGGGGAGGGGGATAAGGCAACAAAATTTGGAACACAAGGTTTTGCAAGGGTCAATGTTGAAAAATTATTCATGTTTGTGTTTTGAAAATAAAAAGCTTTAATAAAAAGTTATTATGGAATATAATATGTCCATACATATAATATATGCATATGTGTATATGAATATATTTATTTGCATGGGTATATATGTACACATAGATATATAGATATAGATATATCTCAAACAAAAAGTGATCTTTAAGATGATGTCATCTTCTCACAGAGATGTTTGCTTCTTCTATTTTGTTTTGGTCTTTGTATGATTAAGCATATATATGCTGCGAATAGGGCTATGATAAATTAAAGGTTTTTTTTTAATAGAAATGAAAAAAAAATGTATTACAGCTGGGTCACATGAATCTTCTGGATCACATTTTTTTTAAAAAAATATTTAAACCTATATCCAAAATAAGAAAGAAACAGAATACAAAAGCATAAAAAAGGAAAATAAAAAACAACACATTGCAAATCTTTTTTTTTTTAAATAGTATTTTATTTTTTCAAATACATGCAAAGATAGTTTTCAAAATTCCCCTTTGCAAAACCTTGTATTTCAAATTTTTCTCCCTCTCTCTCATGTTAACTCCCCCATTAGACAGAAAGTAATCCAATATAGGTTAAATATGTGCAAATCTTCTAGCCATATTTCCATATTTGACATGCTGTGGAAGAAAAAGAAGATCAAAAAGGGAAAAACGCAAGAAAGAAAAGAAAAAAAAAACACATGGAATCAAACAACAACAAAAATGGTGAGAATATCATGCTTTAATCCATATTCAGTCTTCATAATTCTCTCTCTGGATGCAGATGGCATTTCCATGAAAAATCTATTGTCATCACATAATGTTGCTGTTGCAGTTTACAAAGTTTGGTTCTCCTCACTTCATTTGGTATCAGTTCATATATCTTTCCAGGATTTTCTGAAATCAGCCTGCTCATATTGATGTCAATCTTATACATATGGCATACATTGCATGTAAAAAAATATAAACAATTTGTCCCTGTCGAGTCCTTTGAAATTAGTCTTTGATGTTGACTCTTATATGTTAAGTTTTTTTTTTTTTATTATTAAGTTTGGGTTTGGTTGAGACAAAATCCTGAAAATCTGAAAGTTCATTGAATGTTTTTTTTTCAATTAGTATTATGTTTAGTTTTGCTGGATATGATATTTTTGTCCACAGGCTTAGATGTTTTTTTTTTTTATTGTCAATACATATTATTCCAGGACTGAAATATTGTGGTTGAGGATAAATCTTATACAATTCTAATAGTAGCTGTAGCATATTGGAGTTGGTTTTTTTGTTGTTGTTTCTTGTTAAATTTTCCTTTTATTCTTGGAGTTTCAAAATTTAACAATTATATTCTTTTTTTGACTTTAGAAAATAATACAATTGAGAAAATAATAACATCTATTCCTTATAACCAGACTATGGATGGGAGGGCAATTCTGCCATAGATAATTTACTAGCTATATGACCCCAGATTAAGCTACTACCTCTCTCAGAACTCAGTTTTTCTTATCTACAAAATGGGAGTAAAAATATCACCTGCATCACTGGATTGTCATGAGGATCACACATGGTAATACTTATAAAGCCCTTTGGAAACCTTCAAATGCTATATAAACATTATTATTACAGAACTCTCTCCCCAGATTGTTTCTGTTTTGCTTTTAAACCAACCCAAAGGAAATGTGATGCTGCCTCCCACTAGCAAAGCAGTTTACATTTTCTGAATGTTTTCATCTCAGTCTTTTTAATGGTCCTGTCAGGGGAGAAGGGTAGCATATACTGAGTATCACTCCCGTTTTACAGATGAGCAAACTGAAGTCCAAAGGGTCTTGTTGGAGATCCCGCAACCAATCAAGGGTGGGTTTCTTGACTCCTGCGCTTGTGCTAGCTTAACTCCATCTGAAATCAGCACCACTAAAAGCCACCTTCAATCACTGCAGCCCCAAGCACCCCGGGAGCCTATTTCCTTTATCCATGCAGTAGATTTGGGGATGGAAAGTGATGATTCCAGTCATAGGGGAGTATCACCCTCTTCCCCACACCAATCTCTTGCTTCCCAGGAATGGGATCTAGTTTTTAAAAATCCATCTGCCACCTCTTGGCCATTTTCTCCACCACCACACACCAGAGACTCACAGGGAGGAAAGAGGAGGTTTCAAGTTTAAAGGATTGTTCTTTTGTTAAACCAGGATTGTCTCTATTGCAGCTAACACAACAAGCTCTTTGGGAAGAGTGCTCTGATTTCAACCTAATTGGGGATCTCGGGGCACACTGACTCTGGCCATTTGCCATGAGCACCAGCGAAGAAAGTCCATAGGGAGGGATCCAAGGCTCAGAGCCCGAGAGAATGACCTGCCTGGGGGGGGCCCACAACCAGGCATTTGGTGGGGGACCTCATCCTGCTTAGGACATGCCATAACCACCCTAAAACCAGGACCTTTCTTCAGTCTCTGAGAAGAATTACTGGGTCAGCAAGTGATGTCTGTTTCACTCTCCATGATCCCTGGAAGGGTCATTTGGCCAAGTCCACTAGACCTCAACCAAGCCCCTAAGACTAGCGGTCAAAAGAGAAAAATGTTGAGGGGACAATCACAGTTGGGCATTTCTGCCCTTCTAGTGGGTTTGGGGATTAAAAGGGGAAAAGAAATGGGGGGAGTAATAGAGAAGCCCCTTGGCCATGCTTAGAAATAACTGCCAGGGAATTCAGCCCACCAGCAAAGGAAGCACCCAGTGTTACCAGGGGCAGTGGGAGAGGATAAGGTCAGGGCTCCAGTAAGGAAGGAGCACAGGACACAGGAGGGAACTCTTCTTCCGGGAAATCCCCTCCTAGCTGGGCCAGGGTCTGACCCTAAGAGTTTATAATGAACACAAGGATGAGATTAGAAACTCCAGTAGACAGGACCCTGTTGTCAGAAATGTTATCCTCAATTTCCCTCTCTGGGTAGACTCCTAAAGTTCCTCACAAGATCCTTGTCCCCAGGATGATATGCCTGACCCCTTTGCCTTTGCCATCCTCCTCCAGACTTACTTCTGGCGAGAGGACTCCAGAGGGCCCACAGAGATCAGGGGAGGGCTGCTTCTCAGGCCCATGGTCATTGCAGGGTACAAGAGATTCGCACAGACTCAGACATCTTTGCCTATCTTTGCCCATATACTCAGCTTCCCATCGAGTCTCCTTCATTTTGATCTGCTCCTTCAGATACTAGGCTCCCCCGTCAAGTTCTGGATCTCAGCATGCAACAGCTCCCACCTCCTCCCTGTGGGTTTATCTGCCAGGAGCAGTAATAGTTCCCCCAGGCTCTGCTGGTACAGGTCCAGGGAGTCTCCATCATCCTTCCTCCTCCTTGGCCATAGCCATTGAAGCCACCTCCAGGGCAGCTACAAGGTGGGATTTGTCTATAGCAGTAAAGAGACAGAGCAGCCTAGAAATCCCCTTCTAGGTTCTTCTTCACAGCCTCCACAACCAGGGCAGTCTCCTGCTCTAGGCTCCGCCCACTTGGCATATGCTCAAGGTCTACAAAGGGGTGACCAAAGAAGTCCTTGAAAGACATGCGCTTGCGGAGTCTTGCTGCAGGAGTCGCTGCAGGAGATCTCAGCAATTTCGGGAGAACTGGGCTAGAGTAGGAAGCTACGAATTTTCTCCTCCAGCTCTGTGAATGACTTGGAGGTGAAAGGCGGCTGGCCAAAAAGAGCCTCATACAGGATGATGCCAAAGGACCAGAGATTCACCCGGGTATCATACTGCCTCCGAAACAAAATCTCGAGAGCCATGTAGAGAGGGGAACCTTGGAGCACGTGCTTCTCATCCCATGTGCTGTGCAAAGCCAAAGACTGCTGGTTTGAGGTGAGGCTTCTCCAGGTTGCTCAGCAGCGTGTTCTGCGGCTTCAGATCTAGGTGAGAAATGTTACAGCCATTCAGAAACTGAAGAGCACTGGCCAATTGCTGCAGGAAGATGTGAGCCACCTTCTCAGGCAGGATTCTCGGGTGCAGATGAAGCGGGACAGATCGTCCCCGGCACAGAATTCCTTGATGAAATAGATATCGTCACTCTCCCACTGGAAGTCCTTCAGCTCCATAATGTGGTGGTGTCGGATAGCTTTGAGGATCTCAGTTGCAGTCAGCAGGTTCTCCACTGATGTATTGTTCACACTCTTTTTGCTCACACACTTGATGGCCACTACCTTCCTGATATCCTTCTTGCAGTAAGCCTTGTACACAGTGGCATAAGTCCCACTGCCCAGCAGTTCCGTGAGGATGAAGCCGTCCAGGTTCGGGGGCGCCCAGCGGGGCCCCGCCATGGTGGTCGCACCCCCGGCTCGGGCTCCCGCCGTGCACGGCGCTCTGCAGGGCAGGCCCGGCCAGGAATAATATTCTTATGTGTTTTCCTTGTAGGATCTCTTTGAGATGGTGATTGGTGGATTTTTTCTATTTCTGCTGACTCCTTGTATTCTATCACTCCAGGACAATTTTTCTTGGATTATTTCTTTTATTATTGTGTCAAAGTTCTCTTTTCGGTCACAACTTTCAGGCAGCCCAATATTCTTATATTTTCTGTTCTTGATCTCTTCTCCAGATTTGTTATTTTTCTTTATGTTCCACATTCTGTTCTATTTTTTTAATTCTTCATTTTTATTTTATTTTATATAATTCTTTATTTTTTATTCTTTATTCTATATTTATTTATAT
Organism: Myrmecobius fasciatus; assembly: GCA_023553655.1. Taxonomy (NCBI): domain Eukaryota; kingdom Metazoa; phylum Chordata; class Mammalia; order Dasyuromorphia; family Myrmecobiidae; genus Myrmecobius; species Myrmecobius fasciatus. The sequence goes on from JAJPUD010009616.1 coordinate 71,471, forward strand.
TGTTTTGTTATTTTTTCCTCTTTAAAAGTCTAATTCCTTTTCTAGTTGGTTAACTTTTTCACAATTGTTTTTCTTGGATTTTTATTTGTTTTTGATTCTGTTTTTCCTCAATCTCTCTCACTTCAGAGTTCTTCCATAAATTCTTTCTGGGCAAGTAACCAGTTAATTTTACTCTTTTTTGTAGTAGAACCTTTAAAAAAAAAAAACCTTTACTGTCCTCCTCTGAAGATGAACCCTTGTCTTCCCTCTTTTTATTTATCTATAGTTGCATTCTTTTTTCTTTGCCTGTTCATATTTTTAAATGAAAACTATTTTGTGTAACTGTCTCTAATGAAAAATAAATTATGGGGGGATGGTGCCTTTAAGTCCACTTTAGTTCTCCTCTCTGACCTGGAACCCCAAGACAAAAAGCTCCCATCTCCTGCAAATGCCTGCAGCCACCAGTATCCCTGCCCTAGTACTTCTGTCCTCAAATTGATAGGCTGGTTCCTTTTTGCTTGGAGCAAAATCTTTTCCTCATAGCTGAGTCTGGCCTTCCTAATCAGCAGATGGTCCCTCAGTCTTCCTGAACCCAGATCCCCAACTCCTTATTCTGTCTGGGAGGTAAAAGTTCCTGAACTGAGACTCCCAAGAAATCCAGCTAGTCCCAGGGCTCCCCTTTTGATGTTTCTACAGAATTATCCCAGAGGTAAACACTTCACACATATAAACTATGATGCTTTGGTCTTTCATCCAGAGAACCTCTGCTCTACCCTATTTTATTTATTTTTGATGGCTCTTTGTTTCTCTGAGGTGCAATGTTGTTCTGTTTGTGGGGAAAATCTGGAGAGCTTAAAATTCTCTGATCTACTCTGCCATTTTCTCAGAATCCTCCTGCAAGTAAAAATTTAAACTCAAGTCTTTTTCTTTCCAAGTATAGAAATCTACTGTCACATTATATCATTCAAAAGTTAGTATCGTGCTTTCTATTCTTATTTTTTTATTAAAAGCTTTTTATTTACAAAACATATGAGTGATTTTTCTACATTGGCCTTTGCAAAAACGTTTTTTTCCCAAGCTTTTCCCCTGCTTCTTCCGACCCCCCCACCCCTAGATGACAGGCAATCCAATACATACTAAATATGATAAATTATAT
>JAJPUD010009617.1:0-69713 GCA_023553655.1 Myrmecobius fasciatus
CTTATTGGCTTAATTATCTAATCAGTCATTATTAATTGCTAAAATTACATATTCTGGAAGAAAGTATCACATACTACCTGTCTTTATATTATTTTGTGTGTTTAGAAAAATAGATAGATATCTGTATATATATGTATATGACATATATATATATACTTATTTCATTGTTATGTTACATATTTTAATTTAATTACTCAGGAATACATGGATTCACTGGGAAAGGAATTCTCTCATCTACTTCCCACACCGAATCGCTTTTCACTGATGCAAATCAAATTCCCTCTTTTCCTATGTGGCAGATTTGGGGGAATCTCTGTAGCCCTAAAACTTGTTAATCTACAGACAGACTGGTGATGAGTTTCTCTAGCCTTACCTAGACTGGTCCTCAAATGGCAAACATGAAAGATATTCTTAAAATTTTTCTAACTTGATAGGACCTTCCAGAGCTACTCTGCTCTGGCTAAACCGTTAAGAAACCATGGTCTCTCCATATCAAGATTAGAGAAAACTTTAACTGGGGTAACACCTATGCACATTTTTTTTATAGCTATATATGTATATATATATAGTTATGTGTTGCAGTAGATAGAGCTCTGAGACTGGAGTTAGTCTTCCTGAGTTCAAATCTGCCTCAGACACGAGCTGTTGGATCCTAGGAATATCACTTTATCCTATCTGCTTCAGTTTTCCCATCTTTAAAATGAGCTGGAAAAGAAGATGGCAAATCACTATAGTATCTTTGTCAAGTAAAGCCCCCAAAAGGTCCTGATTGTTAGACATGATTGAAAAAATGACTAAATAACAACATATCTATATCTGTATCTATGTACAGGTATATAGCTAATATTTAATATGTATACACACAACCGTATAATATACATGTATATGTGTACATATATGTGTGTACATATATGTATGTATATATGTTTATTTGTTTCACTTGCCATTTAAAGACCTTATGTTTTCATTTTGTCTTTCTAGTCTTATTTTACTTTACTTTCCATTTTATACCATCTATCATCCACATTGGCTTACTTGGTGCTGTCCATACACATACCCCCATCCCTTATCTCTGTACCTTTTTCCTACTGTTTATTACCTGTGTAACAGTATGGATGTTACTTAACCTTGTTGAGTTCCAGGATCAACCTATAAAAAGAAGGCTTTGGACTAGAAAGTTGATTAAATCTCCTCCTGCTTTATAGATCTGACCTTTTTTGCATCATAGGTTCTGATGGAAATGACATCTAAATAAATGGTCTCTCTCCTCTCTTATCACCCTTCAATGGAATAGAAGCTCCTATAGGCTGACACTTGTTATCTCCAATGTCTTTCCTGTGGATCCATGTTTAGTAAAAGCTTATCGTATTGTGACAACATAGGACCATCATTCCCCAGGCACATACATTGGGTTACCAGAACTAAGACGGAGCCATATGTTTTGAGGCTGACACATGAAAGAAAATGCATCGTACCTGCCTTCACAAAGTTTGTTGGGGAAACAAGACTTAACCATACACAACAATCAGAGAAGGAGGCAAGATACTATGTAATCAAGTGCAAAATTGTGGGGTACAGACAATAAGTGCTATCAGGATTCAGAGGGAGAAATCAGTGTGCACTGAAGCAGGTCTCCAGTCCTATTCCCCATTGCAGCTTGGCCATTTATTAAAAATTCTGTACTCTTTCCAGGTGACTGAAGTCATGTGTCAGCCTCAGGTTCTACTCCAACATAGAGCTGATGATTACACTAGTAACAACTCATTTATTTATATCTGTATACCCAGATCAGCATAGCACTCAGAGCATAGTAGCATTTAATTTTTTTAGTTCCCTTCCTTCCCTTTCTCTTTCCTTCCCTTTTTTCCCTTTCTTTTCCCCTCCTTCCTCCTTTCCTTCCTTCTTTCCTCCTTCTTTTCCTTCCTCTCTTCTCCTTCTCTCCTTCCTTCTCTCTTCTCTCCTTCCTTCCTTCCTTCCTTCCTTCCAGAATGAGTAGCGATATAAGGAAGAGAGTTATCTTTTCATAAAAATCAAGAAGACTAGGGTTCAAATACTGCCTATGACATATTCTGGCTCTGTGACCTTCTTCAAGTGATATTGTTCCCTTAGCCCCTTCAGACAACTTTAGAGTCCATCAAACTTTAGCTGCAATTTGACCTCAGATGCTTACTAGCTTATATTGTTTTTGACCAGTTATATCTGATGCTTCATGATCCCATTTGGAGTTTTCTTCTTAAGTACTCAAGTGCTTTGCCATTTCCTTCCTCTGCTCATTTTATAAATAACGACAGAGTTAAGTGACTTGGGTCACCCAGTTGCAAGTGTCTGAGATATGACTTGATCTCATGTCTTCTTGATTTCAGCTCAGCACTCTATGCATTGCACCACCTAATCAGCTGTGTGTAAAACATTTAAGTTCTTTAGCTAAAGTTTCATCTGTTAAATAAAGAAGGAAGAACTCTATGGCCTATACCAACTCTCCACCTTTAGATCTATCATTCTATTATCTGCTCCTGTTAAGGGATTTCCCCAAAATGGAGTTCCTCCAATTGATATTATGGATCCAAAATAAAATTCAAAAGCAAAAAGAAAAACAAAAGCCTTCTAATTCCCTCCATAAAGTGACGCCCAAAATTGGGCACAATGTTTCAGATGTAGTCTGACCATGACTGATGACAGAGAGATTATGTCTTCTGTAATTATGAACATTTAGTGTAAAATCTTATTGCTTACCCTTTTTGCTATACCACCAACTTGATTTATATGGAGCTTTCAGTTCACTGGTGCTCCCCAGAAATTTTCCAGGTGAACTGCTGTCTAGCAACATCTCCCCATCTTGAAATTGCAAAGTGATTATTTTTTTTAAAGTTAGTAAGACTTTTACATTTACTCTTAAATTATGTTCTCTCAGACTTATCTCATTATTCTCACTGATCTGGATAGCTTTGATTCCTGACTTTCATTCCTTATGTTGGTTTTTCTTTCTCACTTTATTCCACTTACAAATTTGATCAGCATACAAAACATGCATTTATGTAAGACTGGTAAAAGTATGAAATAGTATAGCAATGAACACATATTCCTGGTGATTTCTTATCAAATACATGCTAAGAAAATATCCATAGAAATCTTTGGAAGGACACATCTGAATTTTCCTGATTCCCACTGATTCAAAAGTAACATCAACAATATAGAATATATCTGTGGGCCTAGAAGTAAACAAAAATATCTCAAGAGTATCAAATATATACTTAATAGTTATGCAACCTATCACACCATACCACATTCTAAAGAACAGAACCTCTCTCCAGCTACCAACCACCAAACCATAGATAAAATTTGGGAGGAAATTAAACATATCTAGTTTCTCACAGTGAGAAGTATCAGGTGAACAAGGGAAATAGAATAATCACTAGAAAGAACAACACTAAGCACATAATAGGCATATAAAAAATAGCAACAGCAATAATAATAATAATAAAATTATATAGTATAGTAAAGGTTCCCAAGAGTTCTCTCTACATTATCCCATTAATGCCTTACAACTGTGTATCTGGTTGTTACCTCCCATTTGCCAGATTAAAATCAATACTGAGAGAATATACCAATAAGTGTCTCAGACAAAATTTGAACTTTTTTTTTCCACTGAGGTTCAGTGCTCTATTCACTAGCCACCTCACTAATAAATGCTTGTTAACTGATTGACATTCAGTATCAAGGAAATACTCCTATAAACCCCAATATCTCTTTATGGCTTCATATGTGTTAAGTGATTATAAAACCTCAGAGTTGGAACGGACTTCAGAAAATAGTGATCTTGAGTGATCAGCCGGAAAAGATTAAATTATCTTCTGCATTCTTTATTTGGGATACAAGGGAAGCTGTAACAATGGGATATTTTTGTTCTATAATATCAGTTTTGTGGCTCTTCCTTCCAACAATGCCAATTGTTACCAATTCTAGCTAAGTCCAGAAATAATAATTGGCTCATTACCAAGAGGCTACACAGCTGAAGATGGATTCTTTGGTCATGATGAGCCATATGGTCAATATGCAATTCATTTTATCAAAATTTCCATAATGAGCAATTAAAAGATGGGTGATAATTTAAAAATGAGATGCATTTTGACAATCTAGCTGGTGCAGAATGCTTCGTTTGCCAGCAACACCAGATAAATAATATGATATTGCTCTACTGAACATGCTCTGGATATTTTGTTGGAATTGAAATCAGGAAAACCTGAGTTCAAATTCTGTCTCTGATACTTACAAGTCATATGACCCTGCACACAACTTATTTAAGCTTCTGTTTCTCCATCTGTAAAAATGAGGGTTATATTGGCACTTAACTCCCAGAGTTATTGTGAAGATAAAATGAGATAGCATGTGTAAAGTTCATTTCCTGCCTTAAAACACTGTAGAAATACTAACTTATGTGAGATGATTTTATCCCCTTCCCAGAGCACTGCCATTAGACCATATATTTCAAAGTACACAATGACTTAGATAGACAGGGAAACCACGGTGGATTTCCTCGGGAATAAGTTGCTCATTGTTCATTTAATTTCTGATTTTGTATACTTAGCACACATCAGAATTAAGTCCACAGATCAATATTGTGACCTAGAATGAAGCTGATGCAAAATAGCTATATATATTGTGCTGAAGTATGAGTCTGAAGATGATACTCAGAGGTAGAAAACTCTACATGCTTTTCTATGTTACTATAAAAGCTATTATCTTTCTTTTTAAACAAGAAGTTACAGGTCTCTAACCAAGCATTTTCAAATGTATATACTCTTTGGTATTGTTTTGCTTAATATTCTTTTGGAGAATATAATAGGATTTGTTCATCCTTCTTTCTCAATAAGCACTAATGGCATCATGAGGGTGATATCTTGATTTAGATGTGGTTTAGATGTGAAGAAAGAAAATATAGGTGAAAATGCAAAGACTCCATAAATTTCATTAGTATAAAGTACTTCCTGTGTGAGAGCTCCCTCTACCAAAAAAATGTTACATCATAGACAATAATGTATCTATCATTATTACTTAGAATATAAGTTCTGTAAGAATACCATATAATACAATTGAAAGAACATTCAACATGACTTCATATATATATATATATATGTATATATATATATATATATAATCACTATCATATTGCTTGCCTTCTCAAGGGTTGCAGGAGGGGCAGGAGGAAGAAAATTTGGAACTCACACTTGTGAGTGTGAGTGTGTGTGTGTGTGTGTGTGTGTGTGTGTGTTTAAATGGCCAGTGAGAGCTGAGGGGAGTTGCACAATTTCAGATATTTAAAACAATCTTGAATCTGGGAAGGATTTTAATTAATCCTTACTTTGCAAATAGAATAAGTGAGTTTTATCCATGGTCACAAGATTATTATTAAGTAATTTCCTCATTTCTTCTGCTGAAGGAACAAATTAACACACATATACATGTGCACATATACCCATTCAACAGAAGGGGTATTTGGGGAGAAGGCAATAGCAATATTAGAGTGGGTTAGATCAGAAAGGTCTAGCAGATGGTACTGAGCTGGGTATGAAAATAAGTAGGAATTCAAAGAGATATAGTTAGAAATAATTAAAAGGAATTCACTTAGATTTTGTATTTCTTATGTGTAGTAAGAGGTGGGGCAGACTATCACCAGACTAGAATGAATTCAGTTTCAAAAATCCAATTGAGGTAATATTTATCTAGTGGCCCCTAAATGCAAAGCACTATTATCCTGCTGGGGAAAGAAAGACAAATAAAGCGATCCTTGTTCTTGATCTGAAAGTCCTTATCTACAAAATCGAGGGGGATGGACTACAATACATCTGTGTTCTTTTCTAGGCCTAAATCCTCATTATCCCACTTTTCAGTCATGTCTCACTCTTTGTAACACCATTTGGGGTCTTCTTGGCAAAAATAGTGGAGGGGTTTGCCATTTCCTTTTCTAGCTCATTATACAGATTAGAAAACTGAGGCAAGAAGGATTAAGTAACTTGTTCAGAGTCATACAGTTAGTAACTGAAGAGAGAGTGAGGTTGATGACTTCGTGCAACTCTAACTCATTTAAATCTGATTTTCACACAAATCAAAAAAAAAAGTGAGATATTTGAACTCAGGGAAATGAGTCTGACTCCAAGCAGGTTATTCTGTGCACTATGCCCCCCCCCCCAGCTGCCCTAGGCCTAAATCTAATATTCTATAATTCTATTTTGTCACTTCCTTAAGTTCTAAATTTCCTCTTCAGTAGATACAGGACAATTAATTAAATGACCTCTGAACTATGATCCTATGGCATTTAATAGTTTGTCACCTTCAGACATCAAGATGCTAACCTTTTTCACAAGAACTTTATTTAGAAAATGTCCACTCCTATCTCTATCAATTCAATTCTACAAGCATTGATTACAAGCCCAGTCCTTTAGACTTTAGAGCTAGCTAATATCAGCTTATATTTCCCCCAGGAGATGTTTCTAAAATGTTCTTCCTCCTCCCCCATTTTAAAGATGGATGGATCCTAGGATGGATGGAAAAGAATAATGTGTTAGATGGGGGTCAAGGTTTGGATCAGGCTAGAAAGTGATCTCTATTTGGTGTTGATTAATCAATAAATATTTACTAAGAGTCTATTATGTACCAACCATAGTGCTAAGTACTAGGGATAAAAAAAAAAAGAGAGAGAACAAAAGATAATCCCTTTCTTCAAGGATCTTACAACCTAATGGATTCAGAAGACCTGAGTTTGAAGTTTATTTATATGTCTCAAACCTGATTTACTTCAACTTAGTTCAAGTACGATGTTCTACATGAGGACTTTCCAGGTCCCCAAATTTCTAGTCCCTTCCCCTCTGAGGTTATTTTTCTTCTCCTCATCAATATCAAATATGTTTCTAGTTATTTACATGTTGTCTTGTGGGTTTCTTTAAGGATGGGGAAACCAAAGGAAACATTTAAAAATGGGAAACCAACAAATATGTGGAATAGGTATTGAGTGGTTTTGTTTTAAGGGTTCCTTTTCTCTTCCTTTTTCTCTTTAACCCCATTGTTTGATCTTGTGGAATGATGGATTGAATCTGGGAGAGTTGCTCTTTGTCTCTGAGCCTCAATTTTCTCATCTGTTAAATGGGGGCAAAAATATGGTACTGTCTTCTTTCTAGGGTGATGGTAAGGAGAGTGCTTTGTAACCATTCTAATTCTACCCTCATATTTCTGTCTCTTCTCCCCATTTTGTTGCCTGCTGAGCTTTCATTCCCTTTCCCCTCTTCTTCTTTCAACACAGCACTGCTGATAAAGAATGTGCCCTTTTAGTTCACTCTGCAATGAGTAGCTTAATTTCACTGAAGACATAATGTTGGGGCCTTGATTTAAAAATAGGTACTGCAGATGTTTCACCGAGGGAGCTCTTCAAAGTATCTCCTTGGGTGCATAAGGCTCTGTGTATTTGTGCCTACCATTGGAGCATAATTAGGATGCGAATTAATATGGAATATATGACTGCATTAGAACAATACAGGGATATATGGTGACTTAGATAAATTGCTTTAAACACATACAAACACTTCCATATAACCCTGAAAAATTATAAGCTGTGAAATTCAATTCAAAATGTCTAAGAAACAAGGGAGAAAAAGCTAGCTTTTAAATCAAAAGATCAGGGTCCAAATCTTGACTGTATTACATCTTACTTATATGACCATGGCTAAATGATTTTCTATCTCTAGATCTCAGTTTTTTCATCTGTAAAATGGGACTGAAAGGAGGAATGAACCTGATGACCTTTAACATATTTGCTTTCTTCAAATTTGTAAACAATCATTTATTAAGCATTTACTGTGTTCCTGGAAATGTGCTTGCAAATAAGGAGAAAAAGAAAAGAAAAAATAAATAAATAAAAATACTGCTCCTGCCCTCAAGGAGTTTATATTCATATGAGGGAGACAACATTTAATGAAGAATCTCTAACAAGATCTATAAAGCATAACTGGAAGGTAATCTCTTAAGATGGGGATGCTGGGCGGGGAGGGGACATGAGGAAAGGTCTCCAACAGAAGGACCTGTGAGCCAAAATTTGAATAGAGCTGGAAGTTGGAGATAGGAATGAGAGCCTTCCAGGTATGGAGGACAGCTGGTGCAAAAACATGGTGTCCAGAAATATGTGAGAAACAGAAAGTAGGGCAGTGTGGATCCGAGAATGAATGGAGGGGAATCATGTGTTAGAAAACAATGCAGGCAGGAAGAGGCCAGGTTGGGAGACACTTTGCCTGGTGCCAGGGATACATACTGTCATTTCTTGGCAACTCAAAGCCTTTGATAAATATTTTGCTCGATATTACAGTTCCTACTTTGAATAAGAAAGAGGAAAGGGGAAAAAAAGTCAGATTGAAACTCTCTCTACATGATTCTGTGCAAATAGGAGAGAGAGAAGGAAAGGTAGGAAGTGACTTTTAATTAAAAAGAAAAATACTGTGATGTAGCAGGGGAAAATTTGCTTTGTCTCCCCTCCTGCTCTGAAATAATAAATAACAAAGATGAGATTAACAGAAAATTAAAGATTCTGCTTCATTCCCCTTATAAAAAAAGATTCCCCCCCTCCTTGTTCCCCTCGACCCCCAGGTCTCAGCTGGCACAGAACCTTTTAAGTTGTATTTTCACACCCCATGAGTCAGTGGCACTAATTAGCAGAGGATGGCCATACTCATTAACTCCAATGTGAGGTTTCTCTTCCTAGCCTGACCCTCCCCAGAGCCATATCATTTGACTGAGCTCAAAGAAGGAAGCTTTTAGCCACTGTGTTCTCAGGCTTAATCAGATCCAGGGAAGTCCACTATGCCTTGTGGAAATGTTCAGTCCTCCCTTCCATTTTCACAGGGACAGCAAGACTGGGGTTATTCCAGGGGGTGATGGGCTCATTGACTTCCTGGACTCAGAGATTCAGATCCACACTAAAGGAAGCAGTAAAATTATAAAATCATTTTTCTCTTGTCACTCAGAGCAGACCATTTCCTAGCCTTCTTTGTCTTGCTCTGGCTTTAGAATTATTGTGGAATAGAATACTGAACCAGGAGCCTAGAATAGCATCTCAACTATTTACTATCAGTGACCTTGACAAAACTATTATTATATTTCTGGACCTTACTTTCCATATTTGTAAAAAAAAAATTAAAAAGGAGAAAAAAAGGAGCAGGATACAGTTGCAGTAATAACTAATGAATATTTATAAATTTAAGAACTTTAAACCCCTCCAAGTTACCTCCCTTCTCTTATTCTTGCTTTCTGTATCCTTTTGTTTTTTTTTAATCTGTCACTTTTTGATATTAAAATCCAAACTTCTTCCCCTCCTACTACAATAGAAACCTTCCTTTGTAACAGAGAAAAACTGTTCAACAAAACTAACTGACCAAGGAACCAAATCTGACACCCACCACCATTACCTACCCACCCACCCACTCAGAACTCTCCAGCTATTTACCTCCTTTGCTGAATGGAAGGAGATGTGTTTCCATTGCTTGTGATCTGGGACTTTGCTTGCTTTTGTCCTGATCTCATCTTTACTTTACTTTCCTTGATTGGGACTAGAAGAAAATGTTCATAGGAGAAAATATCTCATGAAATATATAGTTCTATGTGTGCGTATTTTAATATATATGCATATATAATTATATAACACATATACATGTATATATACACATATATGTAGAGGTACAATTCTTATATATAATGCATGTGATATATGTAGATATATATATGCATACATATCTGTATACCTATATGCATAGTACGAACAATCATGCATATTATGTTCCCTTTTCAGGCTATTTTGTGATTTTAAATGCATAAGGAGACAGTATTTTAAAGATCACTTATTTATTCTTTCAGATTATCTCAGATTCAGCCTCACTATGGGCCTCCAATAGTTTAGCTAACACTAGGTGGCTTCCACTATTTAGATTGCATTCTATTTTCTTCTCTCCAGTCACACAGCTTCTCTCCTACTGGTTGCCTCTTGAAGGCCAGGGAATATCCAACCCACTGGATGCCTCTTTTTACCCACCCACTATTACTACCACAGAATCTTGGGTAGGAAATAGAAAATTGGACTCTCCTTTTTTTAGCTTCTTTCTCATCTTTCCCCAGTATTAGTGACTAATTTTCAAGTTGACACATTTATCCAAACATAAAGTCACATGTTTACAAACATCCTAGCTGGAATTAATTAAATCAAAGAGTATATAAATAACTATTAATTATTATCTTCCTCCTATTATTTCGGGAATATGCAAATTAGCCCCATTTTCCATTCGGCATTTTCACCAACACTCACACAGTGCTATCACTTCCTACGTCTGCCACAAATGCATTAACAAGAAAAGTTGTGGAAATAAACGGCATATGACATTAGAAAGCCAAAAGGTTTGCAAAGCAGCACTCACTCATGTTTTCCTTTGGGATACATTGAATTTCAAGCCATTTATTCAGTGGTAAGTCTAGTGGAGATATAATGATCTTAATCCCAAAGTATCAGTGTTCTACCCTCAAAAATAGGCCAGAAATCACTGAATTGCAATGTGGGTCATTCTTCCATTGCTTCATTTAAAGCACAGTGTTTGGCTAGAACATGAGATTGTCAGGCATTTGGAGCATTGCTCTTGAATCTACCTATGAAGAGCTGTATGACCTTGTTCAAAACACATTACTTTCCTTGATCTCTCTTTTCTTTCTGTAACAAGAGTAGGTTGGATCGGATAACTTCAAAAAATATTTGCATTTCTAGTTTTTCTTTTTAATTTTTAATATTTTATTAAAGATTTTTTAAATTAAAAACCAACTGGAGACTAAGTTAATTTTAAATAAGTTAATCAATACAAGGTGGGTCAAAGAACAAATTATTGAAATGATATATAATTTTCATTAAAGGTAAGAACAATAATATGAACACATACCAAATTTTGGGGGATGCATCCAAGTCTATTTGAGACTCTAAAATATGGAATGTTTTTTCTAAGCTTTAATAATGCTATTATTACTTTAATATGGGAGTAATAAGGACAAAGGAAACCCTGAGATGCAACTAACGTGATGTATTCAGAACTTTGCCCCATGTGCCCAAAATGTAGCATGGTGCCCTTTAGAAACTGTCCCTTTAGGAACTGTTCAGTTCACTACCCTCTACACTTAGACCCTCTATCTGTTGTAAGTTATTGCTCCTATAATAAAGGAGGATAATTGCCACTGTAACTAATACCCTTTCCTAATATAGCTCTTCCCTATGCCCCTATATTATGTCTTTTCCCTTGTCCAACATATTTTGCCAAATCAGTCACAGTATAGAGCACAGGTCATACTTTCTTGGAGTTGGAATGACTCTTCCCTAACAACACTGCATCTGAGCCCAATGACTTGCACAAAAGCCATGCATTGTACAATGAAGATGAAGTCCTTTAAACTCTAGAGACAGAATCTTCAGAGCTTCCCACACTTATCCCTTTTCAGAGACTTCTAATTCAAAACTACAGCTATGAATTAATATTTGCACCAAGCACCATCATTCTACACTATCATTTTGTAGTCCATATCGTTGAATTGTATTAAATGCGCTTAATTTTTCACTTCTTCATATTTTTGTTTTGGGTTGTGCTTCCATGTGGAGGTAGTGTGAAATAATAAACAGCCTACTGTATTTGGAATCAGTAAAATATGGATACAAATCCCACCCCAGATGCAAATCACTTAATCTCACTGTGCCTCAGTTTCTCTTTTTGTAATATGATAGGGTTGCACATGAAAATTTCTAATGTTTCTTTGGGTTCTTGATTTACAGCCTAATTATTATATATTATATATCCTGTTTACCCAACAGTGTTTTTGGGTACTTAGGAGAATTGATAAACCATTATAGTCCATCACCCATGAGGGGCACAGGTTCAAATCTGGAAAGCATTAGGACTGAAGTCCATAGCATTATCATGCTATGATGTTATCATGCAAGAACATTAATTTTTTAAAAATGGAAGAAAAATGATTAAACAGGATAGCTCACACTTTCAGTAGCTAGGGAAACCCCTGAAAAACTCAAGCATTTGTCTAGGATAGAAACTTGGTGATCAGACTTGATATAGAAAGAAGCATCATTCATTCAATTATAACAAACCATTTATCAGGTATTTAATAGGTGTTTAATAAATGCTTGTTGACTTAACTCATAAGAAACTGATTTAGATTTAGAAAGATTACTCTAAATGTTTGTTACTCTGCCTTATTTTTAAGCATCTTCAAGGGAAAAAAATGTTTCAGGTATGTCACCTAGAGAGATGTAGGGAACATAGATATTTGCACAAAGATCCAATAAATACTGGACAGCTACAGTTTTCCACAGCCTTGTAACCCACAGGGGGATTACAAACATTAAAGTTTCTTTGACAGGATTTAAACTAGGATCACTCTCTGGCTGAGGTAGTGTTATGTATAATTCTGCTGACCCGGTTCGGATAGATGTCACTACTATATCTTAAACATACAGATAGAGATTTGTCTTTCTTTATTTTTTTTAAAAAAGCTTTTTATTTACAAAACATATGAGTGATTTTTCTACATTGACCTTTGCAAAAACTTTTTTTCCCAAGCTTTTCCCCTCCTTCCTCCCACCCCCCACCCCTAGATGACAGGTAATCTAATACATGCTAAATAGGATAAATTATATGGCAGAGATTTGTCTTTCTATGTAAAGTCCTCCACCAATTCCCTGCCTCCTACATAAGCCAGCATGGGTTCATTAAGAAAAAAGTCCATACTAACCCCATTGTCTTTTTAAACTAGGTTACTAGAGGAAGGAATTCCTTAGACATGGGACATCTGGATTTCAGCAATGCATTTGACAAATAGTCTCCGATCACTCTTCTGGACAAGATAAAAAGATGAGGATTGAATGATAGTACAGTTATATGGGTATGCTGCTGGTTGGCTGACCAGACTTGAGGATTGATAGATTAATATCAACTTAGAGGGAGGTTGCTAGTGGAATAACCTGATTTGAACCCTGTCTGATTCAATTTGTGAATCATAGGAGCCTTGATATGGAGCTGCAAAGGAACCTAGAGGCCATTTAGTCTCCTCTCTTCATTTTCCAGATGAAGGAACTGAGGCTCAGGAAAGGTGAATGATTTGTCCCCCATCGCTCAAATAATAATGATCAGAATAATCACAAAAACTGTGCTAAGGAAATGTGTAGATGAAACAAATCTGGAAGTAACTAATGCATGGAACTGAGAATCAAAATAAAAAGCCCTGAAACAATAATGATGACTACCAAGTTCTGAGGAGCACCTGGGTGGCACATTGGGTGGAATACTGAGCTTGCAATCAGGAAGATTTATTTTCCTGAGTTCAAATCCAAAGTCAGGCACTTACTAGCAGTGTGACTCTGGACAAGTCCCTTAACTCCATTTACCTCATTTTCTTCATCTGTAAAATGAACCAGAGAAGGAAATGGCAAAACACTCTGGTATCTTTGCCAAGAACCCCAAATGGAATCAAAAAAATTTAGACAAGATTGAAATAACTCATTAGCAACAACAACAGACCAAATTCTGACCTTGGTTCAATAATTGTATGAGTTCTAGCCTCAAAGTGAATCACCAGTCAGATGTAGCAGCCAAAATACTGAATTATATCTTACTATGTTAATAATTACATAGTATCCAGAGTGAGGGAAACATAATGAGCTCCATTCTCATCCTTCCTAATCTGACCCCACTTGGAGTAGTACCATCTTCTTTAATAGACATCACATCTTAGAAGGGAAATTAGAAAGATAGAAAGAATCCAGAAAAGAATCCACGTGTAAAAAGGGATGCATATATGGAAAAAATGAAATTATCCTATCTGATTAATAATAAAAAGGAATTGAACGTGTTTTAACTAAAAGCCAGGAAAAAATGTCATCACTGTATTCAGATATTTTAAAAATTCTTACCTAGAAGAGATACTAAATTTATTCTGCTTGATTCTTAGCAATAGAACTAGAAGTCTTAGGAGGCAGATTTTGGTTTGAAATAAGAAAAAAAAAATAAGCCTAATAAATAAATTAACATTAACCTAAAGTAGAAGAGACTTCCAGAAGATGGGTCTGATAATGAGTTCCCTGTAGCCACTTGTGATAGGTTTTTGTTTATGAAATTCATAATTTAGGTAAGAGATTGGGTTAGGTGAACCTTACGGTCCTTTTCTCCTTTTCTAGTCATTAAGATTTAACGAATCTATGATGGAGAGCCATTCATATACAGTGAATGAATCACATATGTTGTATCTCTCTTAGTGCCTATCATTGTGTGGAAAATATCATAGATACTTGATAAATGTTCCTTGTTTTAACTTTTCTTAATCAGAAGAAGATTACTCTAAATGTTTGTTACTCTTCCTTGTTTTTAAAAGATCTTCAAGGAAAAAAAAAATGTTTCAAAGCTTCCTTTGGTGGTTTCTTCCAGTAGTTCACAGCTGTCTCCATCAAGAAGTTGTTGTCTTGAATAGATAATTTAAATCCTTAAATGGTGCCATTTAATCTCAGCATGCCTAGGTCTGTAGCAGATTACATAGGAAACCAAGCAAATTAGCAAAAACCATTTTATACAAATAGTTTTAGAAAACCAACCTCAAAGGTCCTCACATACACTACTATTTTTAGACATTAACCCAGGAATTCTATTTTTTTAAAGGTGTGACTTTAGTATAGTAGATAGTATCATTCTTTTTCAGTCCCTGAATAAACTCTATTCATTTTAACTCTATGGTGAGAGTTGGCCAAATAAAGCAAATAGTAACTAGTAACAGAAAGATGCTAATTATTCACAACTTTCAAAAGTAAGTAGAACTGAAGAAGAGGTGTTTTTCAGGAGAAGTACCTTTTTTCTTGTCCAATTATCTTATTTTCAATTATATATACAGAATTTATAGAGTTTACAGATTATTTATTTTCTCATTTTAAAGGCACAGAAGCCTGGATCAAGATTAGTGATTTGTTGATCATAAAGAAAGATATTTTAATCAAGGAAGCACTATAAAACATCCATCTCCTTATATGTGTGCAATGTATTGTGTTTACCTCAATATTGGACCCTACTTAGAATCTGGACTAATATTAAACATATAACTACATTTAAACTAAGTAAGGATTTATGATTACTCAAGAGGAAATTGCTTTAAAATATGTACATATATACACACATGCATGCACATATACATAAACACACATGTACATACTATAATACAAGGGATAGTTTATAGAATTAGAACATTAGAGCTGAAAGAGACTATAGAGTCCTTATAGAGTCCTACTCTTGTTTGTCTAATGAAGCAACTGAGGCCCAGAGAAATTAAATAACTTCCTCATGGGCAGTAATTGGCCAAGATGATATTCGAACCTTTGAGTTCTAAATCCAAATCTATTGCATGTATCATTGCAATCTGAGAAAAGAACTCAGATTCCTATTGTCCAATGTGATTTTCTTTCCATTGGAATGGAGATTCTGACTCCATAAGAAATATGTCCTGCACTGTCCCATGGATTCAGGTACTCTTTGTATACCAATTTCTGATGCTACTTGTTAATTATTTTTATGTAAATTTAGCTTGTGATTCATCTTTTGCTGTTAGTGAACGTTCATCAGATGTAAAGTATCCATCTCATTTGATAAGGGATAAATATCCACATAAGTTATATTCTCATCTAGGATGATTGCTTTCTCATTTTTCTCTTGTATGTTTCTCCAAAAGGGCCTTTTTGTCTTTAAAGTGAGAGAAAATTGGAACAGGAGATAATTCATTGGTTTATTGGATTGTATAGGAATTGGAGTCCAGGAAACCTGTATTTGAATTCTGCTTTAGTAGTTGTGCGATATTGGGCAAATCTATTAACTTTTTCAGAGCCTTGGTTTCTTCTTGCATAAAAATGATAAGCTGAGTGCTAGTATTCATGAATGTTCAAAATACCAGTAGATCTCGCCTTGTGTGACCACACTGGGATCTCATCTGTCCTTGCTGGATTCAGGGGAGAAGTATAAGGGGAAATGGATGCTTTCACATATCTGTGTTCCTAAAATTTTAGCATCTCTCTTACTGCCCCTCTCTCCCCTAGCAAAAGTATGGGATGTTTTGCAGATGTAGTAATGAGAAAAATTGAAAGTTTAGGCTGCCTCTATTTTGTTTTTAATTAATATAATCTCAGGGCACAACAAAAAAAGGGACTTGTATTCAAATAGGTTTGTTGGGTACAACCAGTGGAATATATGAGAGAAACATGAATAAGAAGGGAAAAACATTGTGCACCCTGTACCCCAAAAGGGTGTTTTAGTGAGTCTTAAAAACTGCTGAGAAACAGTAAATCTTAAAAACTACATAGAAAAACTGTTATTATGGTCTTTAAGGAAGATTCTCTAATATCTCTTAATTTCAGTGTGTTTTCTTTTAATCTCTGACTATGGCTGATCAGACCAGTCCGAGTCCAGAGTGCTCTACCACAGGTCAGACACAAATAATCCATGTGAACATTTGGGGTGCTGCTCTAACTTTGCACATCTCATGTTTCTTCTGAGCTAATTCAATCCTTCTTTGCTCGTAAAGCTTGGCACCTTCACTGTTGAGGAGACACCATGCTGGGCGATTCTCTGCCAGTGTCTCTCATGTCATACGATCAATTCTAAAGTTCTTCAGCGAGATCTTGAGGGTGTCCTTGTACTACTTTTTCTGACCACCTTGTGAACACTTGCCATATGTGAGTTGCCTGTAAAATAAACTTTTTGGCAAGCATACTGTCTGACAACTCCAGGGAAAATGCCAGCAGCAGAATAGAGGTCTGTGTACAACATTTGTAGATCTGGCCAAGGCCTTTGATATTGTCAGTCATGAAAGCTTATGGAAAATTATGTCAAAATTTGATTGCCCAAAGAAATTCATCAGTATGGTAATCCACTTCATGATGGCATGCTTGCCCCAGGTTCTAGATAATGAGCAATGCTCTTTGAGTTTTCTCAATCACCAAAGGAGTGAAGCAAGACTATGTGCTTGCTCCTAGGATGCTTTTAAGCATGATATTTTCAGTCTTGTCAAATTTCTTTAATGAGAACAAACATGAAAAATAAATGAATAATATATATGTACATATATATATATACACATATATATATGTTTATATGTGTGTATATAATTTGTGTCCCTGCTGTCTCTTTCATAAGTTCATTGAGAACTAGGGATGTGTTTTGCTTCTTTTTTACACCTCTAGTGCTTAGCACAGTGCCAGACACATGGTAAGCTCTTAATAAATATTCACTGATGGTTAGTTGATCTAGTCAGTACAGAGTCCAGAAGACCTGAGGTCCACTTCTGATACATACTGGCTGGGTGACTCTGGGCGAGTCACTTATACATTTCATTCCTTCCCTGTCCACCATTTTTTTTTTTAATTTTATGTTGCTGAACAGTTGCTATTTGTCATTGTTAGAGATGGCTTTCCCATTAGGAGTTTCTTGGACCAGTGAAACAACTAGAACCCTCCCACATACCTCATTATTCCCTAAAAGATCTCTACTCAAAGAAGGTAAGTCATTCAGTCCTTATTAATGGGAAGGAGGGAATTAGGTTATCTATAGCTCCTACTTTGTTTCAAGCACTGTCTTAATCATTTTACAAATATTGGCTTAATTGATATTCATAACAACTCTACCAAGTAGATGCTACCATTTTACAAATGAGGAACCCGAGGCAAACTGTGGCTAAGTGACTTGCCCAAGGTCACAAAATTAGTAAGTGTCTGGGGCTAGATTTGAACTCAGGTTTTCCTTGTCCAGGACCAGTGTTCTACCCATTGCACCCCCAGCTGCCAAGGTAAAGGTTTATTATGTACCACACACTGTGCTGTGTGACATTTAATGTTTTGGATTGATTGCTGCTCTTTGTTTCTGTATTGGTCGGCTTCTGTGCCCCTTTTTTGGGTTAGAGTTATAGATTTCTCCAAAAGGCTCTGCATAATGGTAATTTTTGGAAAATAGAATGTTTTCTTGTTAGCGTGGTCAAATTTTCCAGCTTACTCCCCAACACACATTCTCTACTCATACTATCACTTTGTCCTCCTCCCTTCTGGTAACCAGAATAATGTCTCTGGATCCCTCATTCCAAATAGAGGAACTTTTCCCCACCTTGCTGAGGACCAGGCCTACAAACTACTTCTAGGTTGGCTCCACACACACCCCCACACACACCTATCCCAAAGCATACTCTGACTTTTTCTTCCCTTACACATTTTCTTCCCTCACTGCAATGTGAACTATTTGAGAATTGAGATTGTTTTGCTTATTTTTGTTACCTTAAGTGTTTAACACAGTATCTGACACATTTATTAAATACTATGCTAAATTCTATATCTGTCCCTCCATCCGTCCATCCATCTATCTATCTATCTATCGTCTGTCTCTATCTATCATTGCCCATGTCTGTGAAAATTCTCTCTCCCCACATATTGTCATTATGACTAGCACTGCTTGATGTTTTAAGAAAACTATTAGATTTATTTCTTCAGGTCTACCTGTCTGTTCAAGCAAAAACATTTTTCAAGGGAATGTTTTACTTGCTAATAATAGGTCTATTTTTAAAGATATGTTCTTTATCCTGAATCCCAAGAATGGAGACAGTTTTCTACAGTATATTTATAAAGAGAATGCAAATATATGTACACTTATTTATACATTCATATATGCCCATATAATGGCATATGTTCACATATACTGGCATATATTCACATAAAATAAATATATCAAGGTAGAACATATTCTTCTTTTTAAACAAATACTTGCACATTATCCTGAAATTCTTCCATTAACCTTGGGTTAATTTACAAAGCTGCGATGTCATGATGAAATGTATGTATTGCATAAGTTTTTCATAATCTTGCTACCTCAGCCTGGGAAATTATATTAGCTTGCTCTTACCTTGTTAGGCATAAGAAAGGAGTTAGGACATCAAAAGCAATGGATTTCCCAATTTTTAAAATGCAGTGTTCTTTGTTCTAAATTTCCTGAATAATGGCCAGAACTTATTAAGATCAAGTCTTGAAGAGAATGTACAACTATCATCCTCTCTGGAATATACTGAGAATTTTTTATTTGAGATGAGGCTCAAAGTTTTAATGGCAATAAATGTCCATGGCCCCATGGTATGGTGGGCATGGCATGGGTAAGATTCATTATGCTTTCTGGGAAGAAAGCCAGGCAGTGACTTAAGGGGGCTGCTAGAAGAGATTCTTGCTTGGCTCTCTGTCAAATGGAGCACCTGCCTAATCAGGACTGGGTGCAATATGGTTACTGCCCTTTAACAAAATGATAATAGAAACCCAAGGAGTCCATTGATAGGCTGTGGACATGATTGGAGGATAATGGGGAGGGAGATGAGGTGAGACAGCCAAAGCTGGAATTAGCTAATCTGGAAAGGCCGTGTGTTAGACTAGAAGCTTTAGAAATTCAAGAATCCAAGCCAACCATTTCATTCTCTGACAAGAACAAAAGCATAGCAGTAGAAGTATGGGATTTGGAGCAAGGAGGACATTGGGACATGCTATCATAGATTTAGAGCTAGAAATATTTATTTAGAAAGATATATTTAGAGTAGAAATGGATCCTCTCATGGTAAAGATGAGGAGACTGGACCCCAGAGATTTTGACTAATTTGCCCAATGTCAAAAGGTAGGAGTGACCAAGTTAGTCCCATCTTAAATCTACTAGCTGTGTGACCCCAAACAAGAATTTCTTTGTTATAACAGTTATTCCAGTTAACGAGTGAGTTTTTTTTTTCCAGCTCTAGAGCTGTGATGCTATGACCTCTTCAATTCTGTTTATCTGTAGAATGGAGATAACAATAAAACTAAATCATGTGGTTATTGAAAAGCTCAAATGACATATAGTAGGAAAAGCACCAGACTAACCTTAAACTGCTATATAAATGTGAGAAACTTGTAATAAGTAAAAATTTCCCAGTAATTCAGGAAATATTCATTCCCCAAGGAAACTCCTTTTCAAATAATGAAGGTCTGTTAAGTTATAGAAGGTAGAAATGGTGGAGCAGGTTATTTGGATCTGTCTGTGGTTAATCTCACTTTTGGGGGGTTTTGGTGAAAAGCTAGCCTCTATCTCTCCATTTCAGACCATTTCTTTAGCCTCAATTGTTTTTTTCATAAATGGAAGTGACTAGAATTTGTATCTCTCTCTCTCTGTCAACAAGAAATATAAGGAGGGAAGCCAAACTCCAAGAGCTTCCAAGGCCATGATTCCTTAAATGTTAATGAGTTGGGTCAAGCTACTTCTTTCCCTAGAAGAGAATCCATGAAACTGGGATATCACTGATCTCTCAATTTCTTCTTTGATTCCTTTCTGAATCACTGCAAAGGTATAACTAGTGAATAAACAGTGACATTCTCTGAGCTGGGTAAGCAATGTCCCGACCATTTGTCTTCATGAATGTTTAAAACAGCAGGAGAGCATGGCCTTTCTGACCGTGCTGGATCTTTCCTCTCTCTGTCTAAACTCCGGGGACGAGTGTCAGGAGAAATAGATGACTTTGCAGAATCTGTATTCAGAGGCATTCAGCTTCCCTTTATACAATAGCAAAAGGTGCTATAGATGGTGAATGAAGAATGGAAAGAAAGTTTCAATGTTGTTGTCCAGAGTGCCTCTGAAGTCTCCCTCCCTCATTCTGAGCAGATCAAGTAAGGATATTGTGTTCAAATAAATGAATTTTTTATTAGGCATCTCAGTTGAATTTATAGAAGAAAAATGTTTGTATACAATTATGTGTTAGATATAATAGCTATACAATTATTAAGTATCAATATTCAAATTTATTTTTAAATATCACATTCAAATCTACTAATCTCTAACCTCCATAGGGAAGGGGGCTGGGTTTTGTGTAAACTTTCTATCAGCTCCTCACCACCTAGCAAAGCACACAAAAGATAAGTCAATTGAAACTTGTTGAAAGGGCAAAGGAGAGGGTAAGTTGGAAGAAGGAAGAAAAGGAAGGAGGAAAGAAGGAAAGAAATAGAAAACAGATAATCGATTGAGTCAAATATATTTCCTGTGTTTGAGATTTCAGAATAGAGTTTGACTTTATCTTGAACCCCCCTCTCTTTCTCCTACATTTATTCCATACAATCATTTATATCTGTTTCCATTGCTCTCTGTAAGCCCCTCCACACTCAACCTTACTCCTGATTTCAGAGGTCTTCCTGACAGTTTCACAAAATATCTTTTTCATTTGCTTAACAAATTGTAAAAATTCACTTTTTTCATGATCTCTTCTCAACAAATTGAATATGTCTTGAATGAGTATTGTCTTATCTTGCTCTCTTCTTTTTATTTGGACATTTGTTTAATGCTTATTTTGCCTATTAGAAGTTATTCTCATTTCAGCAGTATGTGTGTCCATACCCAGACACAGATACACAAGAACAATAAGCTATTTTTTATTTGTTATTGTTTTTTTCAGAAGAGGAGGGAGGGAGTGGACCTGTGATTTCATTAGTATCAGTCACTCCCTGTGTGGAAACTTCCTCCATTAATACTTGTTAACAATTCACTTCTAACATATAGTCTAAAATCACATAGACACAGAAGCCATTAATCTAGTTTTCCAAAAAAGAAGCCTGTGGACCACATATTAACAAATATAATATTAACTATATTTTCTTGTATTTTAATTTATTTTTTAAACATTGCCTGGAACATTAAGCACTATAAAAACCTCAACAGGAATCACATAACCATTATGCATCATTTGGGACTTGAACCCAGGTGTTCCTGACCCCAAAATCAATTCTCTATCCACTAATCGAAGGTCTCTCTCATGTTTGCCTTCCACTAAATAAACATTTGGCAAAATCACCTTACAAAAATAGCTTTACTGATTTTTTCCCAGCACTTCTTTCCATTCAAATAAAGATGTTTTATATCATGCTCTCACAAAGAAAGCAGTGATGATAAAAATGAATGAAAACAAAGAGAACATTTATAGTTTGCACTCACATTTTCTACAAGCTGAAATTGGAAGAAAAGGGCAAGCCATATTTGGACCAAGAGGATAATTTGTTGATTGTTGATGGGCAATAGACTGTGAATGTCAGGAATCCAGACAGTTGACCTGAGGCCTCTGTTGGATGAAGAGTGTTAATAACTCTTGGTTAACAAATAACTTTAATCCTGGAGGCACAAAGCTGGCATCAGAGTACATATTCCTTGCTTGACACCTTAAACAGAATTCTACTTCTGCCCTTATTTGTTATGCCTCCTTTCTGAAAAACTAAATCATTATTAACCTTGATTTAGCCTGTGTTAAAAACAATCAAAACCAAATGGAAACCAAGTTTCACATGAAGACAGTTTTGCAAATTAAAACCATTCTGAAGATTTGAGTTTTTAAAGTAAGAAATGCTTGTCAGACACCTGCGCTCCCTCCTTTACTCAAGTGTCTTAGGGGAAAAGTTCCTATGGATGTAACCCTATAATGGTGAATGATAATCAAGGATCTTCTAGTTCTAAATCTTTGACCCTAATCCTGTACAGATGTTGAATCTTTCCAGGATGTCAATCGAGTACTGAGGTGCCCAAAAGAATGTAAATTTCTCGAGTACAGAGATTGTGTCATCTTTGTCTCATATTCCCAAAAATTACTATAGTGTTTAACACATAGTAGGCTGTATTTTTTAAAACTGAATTCTGCCAACAGCCCCCTCTTCACCCTCTAACTTTTAGACTAAGAAATATTATTTTGCTATTGTTGCTGCTCCTCCTCCTCCACCTCTTCTTCTTCTTACTTCTCTTTTTCTTTTCCTCCTTCTCCTTCCTCCTCCTCCTCTTGCACTAAGCACACCTGTCACTTAAAAAGCATGTTTATTGATTAAAGGATTTTAGAAATTGTTTGACAGAGAGTAGATGTGGTAACTCTCTCAGGATGAGAATATGATCTGATCTTTCCTTTCTTTCCCCTTGGCTTACTTATATTCTTTTAATGCCCTCGTGGTTTCTCTCCTTCCTCCTAGCATTCTCTCCCTATTGATGGAGATGATATTTTGGAATACGTGCCAAAATAACATAATTCCTTCTTACTTTGTGGAGATAGGATTCTACCTAACTACTCAGTATCTTCTATAATGAGGGCTATACTCTTAAGAATCTGCCTCATATTTTAGGTTCAGAAAGGCTGAGTTATTTATCCCAGGTTGAAGAGCTTACATGACTAGATTTGGGGCTACTTAGATGTTCCTCCCATTGTCATCTCTTAAAGAAAACTCTGTCCCTTAAAAGTTATTTCAGTATTGTACACTTCATCTGTCTTTTCCATAACTTTTTTCCCTTTCTGTGATTACTGACAGGAAAAGAATAAGCTTCCAAGAATAAAAACAATCTAAGTGACCGGGACCTACACTGTGCTTGTGTCTGTAGGCATCTCTGTGGGATAAATATATAGAATACACAGTGACTGATTTTTTGTGTCATTTATCTTCTCTTGTGAAGAGAGATGGGATAAGTCACTCGTGGCTGTACCATTCACAAGCCATCCTTCATCACCACACTCATGGAGATAAATGTCACATTAACAGAGACCACAGCTATCATGTATCCTCTCTGACTGAAGATAGCAATCGATGAGAACAGCATGCTGGTCCTATGCTCCTCTGAAGTAAAGATACAGTGACTTTTCTATCTCTAGTCATGATCTGCCCTGGTCTTTTTCTCCTTCACATTATGAAGGTGTCTGGGTTAGTGACTCAGTGGGAAACCTGAGAGTGCTACGAGAAACTAAACAAAGGGTAAAGAGAGCAAATATATTCAAGTGTTAGTATTTTAGTCATTTTTGGTAAATGTATTAAGGTGCACCTGTCAATAATTGGCCTTCAAGGATGGTGGTCTTTAGTTATCCCAAGACATATTGATCTCATAGGATATCAATTTAATTCTAAAAGCATTTGTTAAATAACTTTTCTGAGCTTTGTGCTAATGGATATATATATAGAGAGAAGAATTCTTACCTTTTAAGGAACCCACAATTCAACCTTAGCTTTGATATCTACTTTAGGAAGGTTCATGCGAGTACTAATTTTATTTTATTCTTTTGTTCCTAGGACCTAGAACAGTTTTAGGAATACAGTAATAAATGAATAGATATTTAATAACTGATTGATTGATCTGTATGAACTTAAGCAAGTCATCAGTTCCTAGCTAGGATGTTTGTTAACTTTATTGTCTAACACAGATAGGTTTCCATTTCTGAGCCTTAATTTCCTCATCTAGAAAATGAAATAGTTGAACTTGAACTCTTAGGTCCTTTCTTGGCTTAAAGCAAGGGTCCTATGATCATTTGGACATATGTGCAGTGGAATGAATAAATGAGAGAATGGATGGATGGATGAATGGATAAAAAAGCACATTTTTGAGTGCTTGTCATTTTATACAGATGCTGTCCTTTAACAGGGATAGAAAGATGAAGATAAAGAATCAACATTTTCATAAAGGAATGAAGACATATGGAGAAGAATGGTAGCATTTTGAGTTGGATTTTTATATTTTGAAAATCCCAAATTTTCATTTGGGAAGTATTAATTACAAATATGGCAAGCAGAGCCAGCAGGGAGGAAAAAAGGAATATTGAAAGAATTGCAGGTGGGATTGAGATGGGAAACATACTTCGAATTTCAGAAGGGTAGTCTTTTTTCTTTTCCTAATTCAGAATTGTATGTGCTCACTGTGCTCTTCTAAATACCTGCTCTATAATCAAATCAGAAAATGCAAATGATCAGATTTTTAATGAATATCACTCTTTTGCCTTTTGTTTAGAATGTGAGGGCAGATCTAAATATCCCAAGTGATTTGCTAGATATCACTGTAATTTGAGTTTGGGAACAAACCTGACACTTTAAGAACCGAAATTCTACTTGGAAACATGAATAAAATCATAAAAATTGTCATGAATAGAGACAACCAACACAGTGTATACATCATTGGACTTTGAGTCAGAAAGATTTTCTAATTCTTCCTGAGAAACTTGCTAATTGTTGAAACGTGAAAAGTCTCTTCTCAGCTGTATTAATAATAATGATAATGATAACTAACATTTTATAGCACTTATTGTATGCCAGAAACTGTGCTAATATCAATATTATCTCATTTCATATTTACAACAAGCCTGGGAAGTAGGTATTTTTATTATTTCCTTTTTACAAATGGGGAAACTGAGACAAGTAGTAATGTCACACAGCTGGTAAGTGTCTGAGGTTGAAGTTGAACTCTTCCTGACTCCTGTTCCTAACTTTAGGAACATAGGGAGATGATAATAGAACGTTAGAGAATTAATGAACTAGAGTCAGGAAAACCTGAAATTAAATCCTTTTCCTGACATTTATACACTGATCATGGGCAACATTCTTTACTTCTCCTTTCTTGAACATGATTATGTTCATAATAGCATCTACTTTAAAGCATGGTATAAAATGTGGCTATTATATTTAGTGTTATCATGGTTGAAATTTGTTAAGTACAATATATACTATATTTGAGTTTCACAAGAACCTGGGAAAGTAGACATATTGAGTGTTATTATCCTGGATTTACAGATGAAGAAGCTGAGTCTGAGATGGTCATATAGTTAGTGACTGTTAAGGAAAGAATTTGAACCTGTCTTTTTTTTTTTTTTTTGACTCCTGTTCTGTGATTTGATCAATCAAACCTTGTTTTCCGTCTGAAAGATTCTACAGTTCAGTTCTCACCTATCATGACTATGTAGCCCTATATTCTTCCTCTAGCTGTGGATCACAGCCTAAGTACTTGGATGAATTCATTCACTGAGACCACATACCTGGTTTTGCCTCTTGGGTCTCAGGCTTTTCAGTCTCTATCTGTGTTTCTAGACCAGGTTCTTAACTTGTGAGCCACAGACTCCCACCCAATGGTTCTTAACTTGTGATCCACAGACTCCCCTCCAGTGGCTTCAGTGGAGAGTTTCAGGAGCTCTGTGAACTTGGTTAGGAATATATGAGAGAAGTAGAATTGAATTAGGACAAAGGAAAAGTGAAATACACAAAATTAGAGAAACTGCCCCAAATGTTCAGAGGGACTATTTGTGTCCAACCTGTGGCAGAGTGTTCCAAGCTTGTGTTGTTCTGATCAGCCATAGTTAGACACACTGTAACTCGATTTTGATATACTGATGTCATTTTGATACTCTGAAAATAAAGAGCATCAACACACATATAGATCTATAATTGCACATTTTAAATGCACAAATTTTGCATTTCCTTCAATTATGACTTCATTTTTTTAATGTACTGAAAAGTAACCTGTAGTAGTCACCATATTGCCAAAGGGTTTTAAGATACAAGAAAAGTTTTACCTTTAGCCTGCATCTGAATTGAGATCTAGAAAGGATTTTAGAAACCAACTATTTTTACATTTTCATTTTAAAGATGAGGAAATTAAAGTTCAAAGATGCCCTCTGATCTAGTCAGGTACCTTATAAATGTTTTTTTTTTTGTTTTTTGGTTTTTTTTTTAAATTATTATTATTATAGCAGTGATGAATCTCAAGGTCTGGGTCACCTTGGACTTTCAGCTAGGACAAAGAATAAGTGAGTGTACCTCTCTAAAGTGAAATAAAAGATAAAGATAGCCCCTCACAGCATAGCCTCTAAATTTTTAATTAGGATCCTCAGAATTCTAGTTATATTTGCTCAGGCTCAGAAGTCATTGACCAGTAGAGGTAAAAAAAAAATACCTTAAGCATCTTCTTGAAGGGTTCCATAAAGATGCATGTAAATAGATTGGTACGCACATATATGTGTATACATACACATATATAACATATTTATATGAATGTAAGCTAGCTGGTATAATGGATAAAGTGCCAGAATTGGTGTCCTGAGTTCAAATATGAGCTGGAGAAGGAAATGGCAAACCACTTCAGTATCTCTGACAAAAAAACTCCAAATGGGGTCATAGAAAGTTGGATACAACTGAAAAAATGACAGCAACACTAAGTATGAGTTTATATGCATATATGTATATATATGCACAAATATACATACACATATACATATTCATATGACTATGCTAAAGACATAGATGATTGTATTTCAATGTAGTTTGTTTCCTTTCTAATCTTCTAATTTTATTCTATGTATTTATAACCACGATTATGGGGAGTCCATGGTACACACAAAAATCTCTGTTCCAGGTCAACTTTCCTAGTCTTCCTTTTTCTATATGAAGATATCAAGTCATATCCAAATGAAATGAGTTATTTAAAGTCATAGACTGCCGATGGGCAAAGAAACCAGCTTTGAGCCCAGTTTTTCCTTGAAATTCTAACTCCAAATCTCAAGCTCTTTTCTCACTTATTTTGCTTTCCCCCCATGCCCCTAAGTCATTCTGCCCACTTAAGGGTGAATGGTTGTGGATTTATATAACATGTGGACAGCATCCACTGAACAGTAATTTTTCATGTTAGGGGAACAAGAAAGATTGCTGTGGCCTTGAAGTCAGGAGGACCTGAGTTCAAATCTGGTCTCAGACACTTAACATTCCCTTGCTGTGTGATCCTGGGCAAGTCACTTAACCCCAATTGCCTCAGCAAAAAAAAAAAAAAAAAAATAAGAAAGAAAGAAAGATTGCTGTGGTAGTGAGTCTTGATGTGTCCATCCAAGTTTATTAAGTTCTGTTAAGAATAGATTTCATGGAGTTCATTCAGTAACAACTACAGCATTTCTATATTGGCAACAGCAAGTGCATTATTAAAAATCACTAGTGGCTAGAGCAGCTACTTTGGCTTTCTGCCTGGTACAGTGCTAAGCACGCAGTAGGCATCCAATAAATATTGTAATCGATGATGGCAATGGTGGCAGCAAACAGAGAAATGCACTGGGTTCTTCCCTGAATTCTCCATGGAGATTGTTTTACATGGGGAAATCCAGTGATTCCTTGGGCTGCACTGACCACATTGGGGAACTAAGTGGTGAATGATTCATGTTAAGTCCTTTCCCCGGTCTGTTAGATGTTTTGGCAGCAGAGAACTCAGAATGGCTCCCTGTCAAACTCAGTAATGGCAGCTAACAGACGTGGTAGCACCAGTGACTTTGTGACAGCACCTGCTGCTATAAGATGCCAGTGATTTTGAGAAAACAATAATAAATGCTCATTTCTATATTCTGTTTTTAGCTTATTAAAAAAAAGGATTTTCCCCCAGCAACCTAATTATGTAAACCATGCAAGTATTTTCTTGTTGCTGTTTAGTTATTTCAGTATTGTCCAACTCTTCATGCCCCTATCTGGGTTTTCTTGGCAAAGGTGCTAGATCTGGTTTGTTATTTTCTTCTCTAGCTCATTTTACAGTTAAAAAAACTGAGACAAACAGGGTTAAGTGACTTGCCTAATCACATAGCTAATAACTGGTCACATCTGAACTCAGGATTTTTTTTTATTACAGACTCAGCATTCTATCCACTGTGCCACAGAGTTGCCCCAAATATATTTTATTCCTATATAAAGGAATGGAAGAGTACAGAATTTAAGTTTTGAAGTTTAAACTTCATCTGAAAAATCAATCTCACCAACCTACCAACCCACAATCATTTATTAAGTTCCAGGCACTGTGGGAAGCATTGAGGCTTAAAAAAATAAACAAACAACAACAAAACAAAACAACAACAAAAAATAAATGAAGCAATTCATACTCTTAAAAAGGTTTCATTATATCAGGGAAACCGAATAACTAGGGATATATGTGTCTGTGAATGTATATGCATATATATGCATGCTTATATAGACATATGCACATGCAGTATTCTGAAGTGGAGAGAGTTCTGAAGTGGGAATCATGAAAGTTTAGTTTAAATTCTCCTTTGTTTCTTTTGAGCTATATGATTTTGGCCAAGTCACTTCTTTGAACTTGATTCCTCAGCTCTCAAATGAGATGAATAGACTAGATGATCCTCAAGGTCCCTTCTGGAACCAGATTTATGGTTAAATGATTCTAAATACTATCAATTTTAAGGGTAGCATAAGAAAAAAATGAAACTTTATTTATGGCATCCCTAAACCCAGTTATCTAGACTTTACTCAAGTACTTCTAATGAGTGAAGGAGCCATTGAATCCTAATTTTCTTTTAGTTAGCTCCAGTGATTAGGTAGTGTTTTTTGTTTTTCTTTTTGTTTGGTTTCCTGATATCAATTTTAAATCTGCCTATTTGTCCAATTTCTACTGTCAGTTTTTTTTTTTTAAACAGTAGGGCCAAACAGCACCAAACACAATCCAAACAACAACAACCCAACTCTTTTCTTCACTTTCTGGTCACAGTACCAAATACTTAAAAATGGCTCTCATGTTTTATGCTGCTTCCTTTTTTTTTCTTGTTCATGTTAATTTCCTCTCCAGTTCCTTCAATTGAGTCTCTTAAAACATGCTAAAATGTCACAGATTTCATTAGAGAACAAAGAATAAATAAAATGATAATAAAAATTACTGACCACTTAAAATCAAGATGAGCAAAGTGAGGTCAAATGACTTGTCCTTGAGACAGAGCTAGTAAGAGCTAGAACTAGAGTTATTATAAATCAAGCTCTTCTGGTTTCAGTATGCAACTTTTATCCTCTATACCATATGGAGTCTCTCTTAGAAAAGATATCATAGAATACATTAACAAATACAGATGCAACTTTTATGTGGTTTCCTTTATTATTGCATCAGCAGTCTCCACCTTCCCAGCAGATCTCCCAAGCAATTTTCAGGTTAATTAAGCTCTCTTGTGAACATATCAACATATATGTTTTCATTAGAATGTAAACTCCTTTAAAAAAGAGATTGTCTTTAATTTTGTTTTTACCCAGCACTTAGGACAGTACTTTCTTCTTTCTTTCTTTCTTCCTTCCTTCCTTCATTCTTTCCTTTCTTCCTTTCCTCCTTCCTTCCTCATTCTTTCCTTCCTCCCTTTCTTTCTCCCTTCCTTCCTCCCTCCCTCCTTTCCTCTCTTCCTCTCTGCCTCTTCTTTTCCCCACTTCCTTTCTTTTCCTTACAATTTGTAATTAGATTAAAAGTTCAAAAATCTGCATTGATAAAGCAAATTTCCTTAATCATTTGAAATTAATATTCCAACTTCTCCCCGCCAAAAATATAATTAATGAACCTAAAGTACTTTAAGAATAGAATGAGCATCAGAGGTATAAAGAGAAATTGGAGTATTGTGAAAATTTCAATTGAAATAAACAAATATTTATTAACTATTTACTAAATGCTAGTCTGTCTCCTAGATGCTGAGAGTTCCCCCCAGACACTTATTTAATTGAACAATAAATGGGTTGCCTGACTTTGAATAATACATATATTATAGCCTATATTACCACCTATGAAGACAGTGAAAAAACACAAACACAGCTAAAAGACTTTGGTCTTTTTTATTTATTTATTTATTTTTTGGTCTAACTTGCTCTCTATTGTCTTTTGTGCTTTTCTTCATGCAAAACAAAATCTAATGAATAATTAACTTTCACTAAACTGAATAAATGATCCTTAGAAAATAGGTAACTATGAATCTATAATTTTAAAAAGTTTTACTGAAATTAACAGTTCATAAATGGCATCTTTTTGTTGAGCCCTGCAGGTCTTGAATAATATCCTGTGTTTTTAATCAGAATCTATAATTCATATTTGTAGGAACCATTTGGGAATTTTGTGTATTTTACGTATTCCCTAAGACAACACCTGATAATAGTTAGTTCTTAATGGATATTGAATTGGATGCATGAGAAGGAGGCCTGGTCTCAAAACTGAGGACCTGAGTTCAAATCCTAGATTCATAGGATCATAGGACTAGAGATGATAGGGCCCTTAAATAAAGGGCATCTTGCTCCATTTTAATAGAAGATAAAACTAAGGCCCATGGAGATAAAGATACTTACTCAAGATCTTTCAGATAATCAATAACACAGTATTTGAATCCAGAATTTATAACTTCAAATTCAGTATTTTTTTCTTGTACCACTCTGCCTTAGGTCTAGATTCCAGGTCTAGATTTATGATTTTATGAATTGGAGCTAAACCTCAGTCATGGGAATCCTGACTTTTTTCTCTTTCTTGGTGACTTTGTAGAGGCTGTTTGGACCTGCGTAGTATTTGAGTCAACCTTGGACAATCAGTCCAGTGTTTCGAGGGAGAGCATTAACAAATCCAAGGCAGCCTCAGATCAAATGATTTGCTCATAGCATTCTGAACGAATGTCTGCAACCCCCACCCCCAAGAAGCCTGTATACTGAGGGAAGAAAAAGGGGCCAATTGTTTTCCCTCTGGACACCTCCAGTGGCTCCCCAAAAGGAAGCAAAGAGTTCATTTGAAACGATTTTCTTTATTTTCATATTCAAATGTCGACAAAGCAGCAAAGCACTGGAGACCTATTCATGGCTCAGAAGTGATCTATCGGGCAATAATGGACTTGCTTTCCAGCTGTGCTTGCGTTGGGGCTGCTGCAGGTTTAATTGAAAATGCACCATGACCTTGGTTTTGTTCGCTAGGCAAGGAAGGGATGTAATTGGTGAAAAACTGTTCAAGGGTTTTCTTTAAAGGACGTCATGATGCTCATTTGGGGTGTACCTGTGGGGGCAGGGAGAATATGGAATCCCGGAAATTTTTTTTTAAGGCATGCATTGTATTTGCTAGCAATTCCCATCATGCAAGCAATTTTCTGAAAAGAAAAATAACTTCTTCCTCTATACCTATTTGTTGTATCCAAAATGCTATCAGTATGATAATTGTATTGTCCCTAACTGTCTCATGTTCCATCATAATTAAATAAACAGCTTGTAAATTGCAGGCCCACATAATGTCTGTGTTCACTCTTACCTTAAGAGGTTTCCATAGTAACCATGGACAGGAAGTTTAACTGTCATTTACTGGACTTGAGGCTATCTGCAGCATTAGCTCCCTCCCTTCTTCCCTATTCTGCACCCCCCCCCCTTTCCCTTCCCTCCCACTTTCTCTTTTTAACAATGAGGAAGTAATTTGGACTCAGTTAGCTTCAACAAATGCAATAATCCTCAAATGGGCTCAGATACTTAAGTGTAATTGTGTTATTAGCTGGAAATGGTTATTTTCAAAAACAAAAGAATTAGGAGTGAAGTTGAATAAACTAATCCAAGTGAATGAAGAGGGAACTGCAGTCACCAATTGGAAAGATGCAATTGTGGTCATTATAGTATGCATTAATAACTCCTCTGCTGGGGTTTAGATGCCATGAAATATATATAGTATGGTGACAAAATGGAAAATGTTCTGAGGAGGACAATGGCAGGTCTGGAGTCCAAGTCATATGAGAATTAATTGAAAGCACTGTGAAATTTAGCTTCAAGAAGGGAAGACTTAGGGAAGACATAGCAGTTTGTCTTAAGAATCTGAGGGACTTATATACACCCAGAGAGAGGGATATGAAATATGGACTACAACATAACATTTTCATGCTCTCTATTGATATTTGCTTGCATTGTGTTGCCTTTCTCTGATTTTCTTTTTTTTCTTGTAGACAGGATTTTTCTTGCATAACTTATCAAGTATTTCAACATTATTAACATGTAGTGGACTTCCTGCCATCTAGGGGAGGGGAGAGGACTGGGGGTAAAAGTTGTAATGGAAAGCTTTGTAAAGATCAATGCTGGGGAACTACCCATACATATGTTATCCAAATAAAAAGCTTTAATTAAAAAAAAAAAAGAATCTGAGGGATTTTAAAGTACAAGGGATTTTATTTAATTTTCTTGACCTCAACTGGAAAAACAAGGAGAAATGAGAAGAAATTTTTTAAAAAAAGCATTTTTAACCATTTTAAGGGAAGAAACAAACAATAATAATAACAAAAAACCCACAAGAACTTTTTAACAATTGAAATTATCTGAAGAAGTACCTGAATGAGGTAGTGAGCTTTCTTTCACAGAAGTCTTCAAGCAAATTCTTGATGCCACTTAGGATGATGTAGAATTCTTGTTCAGGTACAATTGAGATTCTAGGATTCTCTGTTCAAGATGTATCATAGTGACTGATTTGGAAATAGAAGGGACTTAAGAGGCTATAATGTCTTACTCTCACTTTACAGATCAAGAAACTGAAATACAAAAAATTGAAATCATTTGGCTGAGGTCCCATAGCTATTAAATGCTTCATTTGAACTCGTCTTCCTGATGTCAAGTCTAACCCTCCATTCATTATACCATATTGTAATCTAGCTTAGTCACAAAATTAGGGCATATCTTTTATAGTTTAATAGAATAGAATTCTACAATATAGGACTGGGAGAGACCTTAATGGTTACGTAATCCAAATTATTATTTTATATATGAGGAAAAGAGAGAGAGAAAGACAGAGAGAGAGAGAGAAAGAGGGAGAGGGAGGAAGGGAGAGAGAGAGAGAGAGAGAGAGAGAGAGAGAGAGAGAGAGAGAGAGAGAGAGAGAGAGAGAGAGAGAACACTAGACTGGTGAATTTATTGATATAGAGAAATATCAAATTTGGCAACTCCCATTACTACTGCATGATGAAACCCACTTTCCAACTTACAGACTGAAAACACTGAGAAGTTAAGTATATTCTTATACAGCCAGTATATGTTAATCAGGGCTTCTTCTTTTTTTTTTCCTACTTGCTCCCTCTTTTTTTTCCCTGAGGCAATTGGGGTTAAATGACTCACCTAGGGTCACACAACTAGGAAGTGTTAAGTGTCTGAGACCAGATTTGAACTTAGGTCCTCCTAACTTCAGGGCTGGTGCTCTAATCACTTCACCACCTAGCTTCCCTTTGCTACCTCTTTTTTGCTAGAGAATATTTTACATGACCCTGTGTATATTGGTATATATAATGAGTATAGAAATCAAACATTTGCTGATAATAACACTCACATTCAATTACAAGACTCCCACGTGGGGTCATGAACCAAATTTAGGAAACTGGGTATTAGATCAAGGGGTTAATTATTGGTGTTTTTTGTTTTGTTTTGTTTTGTTTTAATTGTTTGTTTTCCTGTCTTTGAATCTGTCTGATTCCCTGTTCAATTGCTATACTAGCTCACATTTATGTTTAAAATACACTCAGGCTACAGATTGATGAACAAGAACACAGCACGGTGAAGTATGTGATCTAATTATATTCTATTTTCATCATTATTAGTTGATATTTGTTCCTAATTTTGAGTAAAAAATAAGAGAAATCACAATGTTGAATTGTTACAGTGGGGAAATAGTGGCTTGAAGCCTTTGCTTTGAACCATCACTGAAATTTAAATAGCAATTTGAGGTTTACATTTAATATGATGTATATAACAACCTACACTAAGAGGCATACTACAGAGATTATTATGTCCATTATACAGATTGTAAAAAAACACAAAGCCCATAAAGATTAAAAATGACCCCTTTATTGGAATGCCGCTAATAAGAAATAGAATATAATATTGAACAGGAAATCTAATCTCTGTTATTGCCTAGATCTGAAATCTAGAGTGACTTCATCTCTTTTTTGTTTCCTTATCTAAAAAATGAGAGGGTTATTTTGGATGACCTGAAAAGTCACTTCCAGTTTCAAATCTATGATTATATGTCAAATTGGGATTAGAACCTAAATGTTATTTTTTTTTCCTTGCAATAATGTGGTACCATCATTGACTGTTTACTTTGCCATCTCTGTGGATCAGGTTCTTTCTTTGTGAGATGAAGTTACTGATACTCAGCTCACCTGAGAGCCTATGATGGGTGAACCAATCAGGAAGGGGCTTCTAATTCTTTCTATTTCATTTATCTTTTTCCAATTTTCCCATAAAATTCCCAATTCTATGGGAATCCTAATTCTATGCCATTAGGCATGGAGAAAAGGAACAATCATACAAATTTACCTTTACAGAGCAATGTTTTTTTAGTTTCTTCTACCACTTTCATTTCTGTTCTCTTACTTGATCCCCCTTAAGAATCTTGTAATATACATAAGATAGTTATGTTTCTTTCCATTTTACTGAATGGAATATTGGAGCACAAAAAATTAACTTGACCAAAGTCAACAAGCTAGGCACAAATCATTTTTTTTCCCACTCATCTCTCATATGTTCTTCTTCTTGTTCATTCTTCATTTTTGAAGACCCATCAATGACATCATGAGGTAAGGCCTTGACTTGTGTTTGAATTGGATTTCAGTGAGGCAGAATTGCATAAAATACTCAGAAAATAGGTGCAGCAGTTAAGGGACATTCAAGATGGGTGATGATACAGCAAAGGAAATTGAAAAAAACATAGAGACTGAGAAGTAGGAGGAGAAATTGAGAGAGTGGTTTCACAGAAGCCAAGAGAGGCTAGTATCAAGAAAGAAGAGACTGATCGTTTCAAAAGCTGCAGAAATGTTATGAAAAATGAGAACTGAGGATAGGATATCTGATTTAGCACTAAAGAAATTTTTGGTAACCTTGGAGTGACCCATTTCAATTTAATGATAGACTTGCCAGATTGCAGTGGGTTGAGAAGGAGATGATAGAATGGAGGAAATGAATCATCTTGGCAGTGTTTCTGGTTCTAACCTTAAGGCTAATTGTCCTGTGAATGTGGATATTCATGAAGGAAATAATCATTATTTTATATAATAATAATAGTAGCTGATATTTAAATGGAATAGAGTAGACATACAATTTATAGCAACGAATGAATATAATAACTTTGTAAAGATTTAAATTATTGTGAAAAGAATTTATTATTTGGTAAAAAATTGTTGAGAAAACTGGAAAGCAGTTTGGCAGGGATTGGTCATAGACCAGTATCTTAGATTGTTTATCAGGATAAGGTCAGAATGGATGTTATCTAGATATAAAAAGACAGAGTACAAGAAAATTTAAAAAACATGAAACATATATAAAAGCTTTGCAAAGATCTTTTAAAATATAATTCCATTTGAGCCTCACTTCAAACCTGTGAGGCAAGTGCTATTATTATATCCATTTTACAAATAAGGAAACTGAGGTAAACAGAAAATAAATGACTTGCCCAGAGTCATGCAGCTAGTAATTGTCTAAGGCTGGGTTTGAATCCAGGCCTTTCCAAATCCAGATCCACTAATCAATCCATTGTACCATCTACCATAATAAAACAATCAATAAGCATTTTTAAAACAATTATGTTGGATTGTAGAAATGGACAGTCTTGTTATAATATATAGAGAGAACATATACCCATATTGCTTTATACAATATAAAAACAAAATAAATATGAGTTCATTGTGGGGGAAGGGTATACTAATAGCTGGGTAATGAGGAGGTACTTACCTTTCAACAAAACTAGGGATTCCAAGAGATGGAGTAAGAAAGAATATTTCTGGCATATTGTGGGAAATGAACTGTCAGTGGTGATGAATAGTAAGAAGGCTTGTTTGGCCACCTGTGATGTCATTTTCATATTATACATGGGTAAAATCTTTATATTTATTGGCTTTAGGAAGCCATGACATGTGGATACAAAAACGTGCTTTTTTGTTAGTTTTGTAGAAAGTCATCCATGATGTGATTTGAAGAAGAAGGTGATAAGGCAATGGCAAATTGGTGCTTCTAGTGATTTCTATTACCTAGTTTATCCTCACTAAAGTTTCCTCATTAAGCAATTTTAAAATCATTGATATGGTACTTGAAATTCTCTTCCAATCCCAATTAGGAGGCTCTCCCTGTTATCTATGTTCTGATTATATAAGGGTGACTAAAAATCACACTAATAGGCCCCTTTTTTGCCTTTTTTCTCAAGTCCCCATAAAAACAGTCACAATTAGGGGAATTTCATCTTGGATTCTTGTCCCCTCACTTCCAGTGAATATCTTCAGATTCTAAAGCAAACTAGTTTTTACCAGGTTGACATAGCGTGGCCTAAGAATGCATTGCTCTAAGTTTGAGGTGATCAGAATGTTATCCAAGTGAGAGCAGGAAGAAAATGAAGATTCTTAAGAGATTAGAAAAAGCTTGAGGGTTTAGAAAATATGGAAAGTCTAAATAGTCAATAGTGTTTCTATTAGATCAGGGAATTCACAGAATGAGCAACAACAGTGAGGAGAAATGTCCCCACTGGATAAGTACAGTTCAACACTTTCTGTGAAATGTATCATCCTAGAGAGTTTCCCGGAGCAAGGCTTCTTAAACTTTTTCTACACATGATCCCTTTTTGCTCAAGAAAATTTTAAGCAAGCCCAGGTGTTTAAGTATATAAAATAGGCATACAAATCAAACATTTACTCACAATAAATCATAAAGAAATTTATTGTAAAACAATTCTTTGGTAAATACAATACAGATAGATAATATAGATTATATATTTATATATACGTATATATGCTGTTTAGTAAAGATGAAAGCAAATTTATATACTTATGAGATGTATATGCTTGTTTATGTTTACATAAAGAATTAAATTTTGGCAGAGTATTTGAAATCTTTTCTTGTTGCCAGATATTTTTTTCAACTTCCACATTCAGTTATGAAGTCTCAATCCACTGTTTAAGAAGCTTTGTCCTAGAGCACCTATGTGGCAAAGTGAATAGAGTGCCAGGTTTAGAGTCAGGTAGACTATATTTTCTGAATTCAAATCTGGTCTCACATACTTATTAACTGTGAGGCTCAGGAGAAGTCATTTAACCCTGCTTGCCTCAGTTTCCTTAATTGTAAAATGAGTTGGAAAAGGAAATGGCAAAGCACTGAAGTAACTTTGCCAATAGAGTCCAAAATGATGTCATGAAGAGTTAGACCTGAGTGAAAAGACTAAACAACAACAGCTGCTATAGCACTGAGAGGTTTTATGCTGTACCACATTACCTTCATCCCAACCCCATCAACTTGACCACTCTATCTCCCATCAGGAAGCAAATAGTGAGGGTGTTTAATGCCCATCTATTCATCAGTTGATTGATTGGGAGTGAGAGAATCTGAATTGAGAGAACTAAGATGTTTATGAATTTTTTCTTTAGCTTGGGGAGTCAGGCCTGTGTATGGGCCATTAATGATGGGGGAAGCAAGTGCTTGATAGACCCTCGAGCAGGGATTTGACAAATTGGATTGGCCATTTGCAAGGCATTAATTCTCTCTGCCATTCTCCAATGTATCAATTGAAATGTCATCACTCATTTAAGTGAAAATCCATAGAATTTTCTTGGATTGTTGCTGGGATGTTTATTTTCAACCTATAACAGCGAGGATGACCTTGGCACAGAGCACTTCCCGGGGATTAATGAGCAGTTGGAGGTTAATGACCATCAACTCCTCCCAGCCAGTCATCAATCCAAAGGAAACACTGGGCCCCAAGGTCATTAACAGCACTGCCAACCTTTTTAAAGCATCCTTTTCTCTGCTTTCCTCAAGTTTCATAGAGGCCTATTGGATCAGGCACAGTAGAAAGAACTCTGGATTTGGTGTTAGGAGACCTGGGTTCAAATATCAGTGTAGCCATCTGCTCTCTGTTTTTAATCATTGAATCTTCAGTATTTAAAACAGTGCCTGCCACATAGAACTTAATACAATTGGACTTGATTTGTGAGCCCTGAGCTGCCATGTAGCACTCAAGATACCTTTTTTTTTTTCTCCTTGATTGCTCTATTCGTACATTTCCTGAATGATATCAATGGAAGGCATCACAGCTAAGAAAAGTGGTACCATATTTGTATTTGAAGGTTCTGAGTTCAAATTCTGACTCTGCCACTTATTATCACTGCTACCTTGATCAAATTCCATCATCTCTATGAACCTCAGTTTCCTTTCCTGTTAAATGAAGGAACTGACCTAGGTGATCTCTGAAGGTCCATCCATCCCTAAATTTTTTATCCAATGATCTTCAATGATTTCTTTATAATTTATCTTTTCTTTAAACCTCAGGGGTAAGAAAAGGGGAGAGATAACAGGGCCTGAAGTAAGAAATAAATAAATTAGCATGATTTTCAGGGAATGATAGGATAATGGAGTGATGAGAAAGATCATTTTGCATATTTTGAATGCCTGATAATATCTCATTTGAGATATTCAGGCTTGTGTACTTGGACTCTTTTTTCCCCTTTGTTAGATTCATAGAATATCTCATTGTACATCCTGAATTGCCAAATTATATGACCAGTTTATATTCTGCATGTGTCCAAGGATGTGAAGAAACACAAGTATGCATGCATGTATATATGTCTGCACATATGTGCATATGCATGTGTGTATATTTGTAAACATGTGTGTTGTGTATTTGCATAAATATGTATCTTTATATAAATGTATTATATGTGTAATTTTTTATATATAAATGTATTTTTTGTTTGTGTGCATATCTTTAACTCATAATCCTGGATCCTACCTGATTCCAATTGTTCTCTGGTATCATTCCCAAAATCAGCATTTTACCCTTCAAATCTCAGGTTATTCAAGATTGTTTAGGTATCCTGCAGATCTTAAGCAGAGAGACAGAGACAGAGAGATAAAGAGAGAGAGATGGAAAGAAACAGAAACAGAGAGATGGAAAGAGATAGAGACAGAGAGAAATAACAAGAGACAGAGAGAGGAAAGAGACAGAGAAAGAAACAAGGAGAGACAGAGAGACATGGAGAAAGAAACGGACAGAGACATACAGAAAGGGAGAGAGGGAGAGAGAGAAGAAGAGAGAGGTAGAGAGGGAGGAAGGGAGAGAGAGATATATTGATAGAGATGTCCTTG
The DNA here is from genome assembly GCA_023553655.1 of Myrmecobius fasciatus. Taxonomy (NCBI): domain Eukaryota; kingdom Metazoa; phylum Chordata; class Mammalia; order Dasyuromorphia; family Myrmecobiidae; genus Myrmecobius; species Myrmecobius fasciatus. Next base: position 39,758 of record JAJPUD010009617.1, read on the forward strand.
GTGGATTCTAGGAACTTCCCATGTAATCTCTAGCTCCCTCCAGTGCTACAAATTGCAATCCATCCCTATCTGCCCTTAGTTCAACTCTGGTCCAGCTTCTACTCAAACAATTATCAATATAAAAATTTATTAAGTATTTATGGGCCAAATATCACGCTAAGTGACAGGGATACAGAGACAGAAGGAAAAACAGTCCTTAACTTCTTCATTTTTTACAATGTGACAATCTTCTTTCCTTTCTGGGAACTTGAGCTCTCTGTTATGCCTTGCTTTCATATATTTTAGGGAACACAGTGCTCAAATTGAGAAGACCCAAGTCCACATACTTCCTCAAACACTTAATAGCTTTGCGACTTGGGCAAGTTACTTAATTTTTCTGAGTCTCAGTTTCCTTACCCATTAAGTGGGGATAATAATAGTGTCTACTGCCCAGCATTGTGAAGATAAAATATTTGTAAGAAGCTTTGCAAGCCTTAAAAGTAATATGCAAATGCTACCTTTTGTAATCATCATTATTGTCAGTAGCATATTTATTATTAATTAGTAATATAATTGTAATTATTATTGATGACATTATTTACTTCTGTTCTTTTTTATATCCTTTATTATTTATGTGATGCAGTTTACTCATGCCCACCATTTACTTTTCCATATGGCTGATAATGATTTCTTTAGAGCAGGGGTGGGGAACCTCTGGCCCACCGTCTTTAAAGACTGCAGAATTGTCTGCTAAACATGTCCCAGGTGATGATGAGCTGAAAGCTAGGTACAATAACATCTTACTGTTTGAGTTCTGTAAGTTGTTAATTTTGTACAACGCACAAATGATATTAAAAAATATCCAAATGGCCAGTTGTAGGGAAAAAAAAAATTTCCCCATCCCTGCTTTAGAGCCTTTACTATTATATGACTCCTGTTCATACTTTATTGATAGATGTCAATATTAAAAAGATATTCAATCATTTTTTGGTGGTGTGCCCATTTTTTGTAAGCCCATTTAGGATTTTCTTGACAAAGATATTGGACTGATTTGCCATTTTCTTCTCCTAGCTCATTTTACAGATGAGGAAACTGAGGCAAGCAGAGTTAAATGAGCTGCCCAGGGTCACACCACTATAAGAGTCTGAAGTTAGGTTTGAATTTAGGAAGATGAATCTTCTTGATTCCAGGTACAGTGCTTTCTTTATTGTACCACCTAAATTAGCCTCACTGAAATGGCAGGGGAGTTTGGGGAAGAACTTTGGAATTATTAAAGACACTTTGTATTCAATCTTTAAAGTCAAGTCAACTCTTTCTCTTTGCATTTAATGCTACAAAACCTATACATGAGAAAAGATGGGATGAAACCCAGTGTTTAATTAAATATGATTCCTTCTGAGCTGAGTACAATCCCTTTTTATTATTTTTTCCAGTTGTATTGCTTCCCCAGTAGCGCTTGAAGGTGTCTTTTCATGTACAGTGCCTCACACATAGTAAACACCTAATATAAGGCTTTTGGATTGATTAACTGATAGAAAGCAACATAGTGATCAGTGTTAATCAGATAATGCATGTGGTAGTTGATTCATTTTGGGGCATCATATTCTAGAAAGGAAAACCTTGATCATACCCAGAAGATGGAAATCAAAATGCATTCAAGGGATATTGAGGGAACTAGAAAATGTCAAGAAGGAACAGTTGAAACAATTGAAGACTTGGACTACTTAATAGTTGTCTTCAAATATTTGAAGGTTTGTGAGATAAAAGAAGTATGATATTCTCTTTGGAACTTGAAGACAGAAAAAATAGGACGTGGAAGTTACAGGAAAGTTTATGTCAGCTACATATAAGGAATAATTTCTTAACATAATAGTTATTCTTTAGATAATATATAAAATGCTTTATAAAAAGCATTGTTTAAAAAGGTATGTATGTATTATTATTATCAATATTATTTAAATAATACTTGTTTGCATAGTTATTTATATGTTATCTCATTCGATCTACACAACTCTATGAGATGGGGTGCTATTATTGTCTTCATTTTACAGCTTGATAAACTGAAATAGGCAGTAGTTTAGTGATTTAACTGGAGTCATATAGCCAATAAGTATATGAGTGAGGATTTGAACTCAGGGATTCCTGGCTCCAAGTCCAGGATTCTATATACTACACTACATTCCTACAAGTTGTACAAAAATCAAATAGTAGACTCCATGACATTATAGTTATTCTACTGCTGAAAACATTAAAATGGAGGAGACTGAATATCAAGCTGTCCTGAATAGTCAAGCAGTTGTTTTCTAGTTGTGTCCAATTTTTCATGACTCCATTTGGGATTTTCTCAGCAAAATTAATAGAGTGGTTTGCCATTTCCTTCTCTGGATCATTTGACAGATGAGGAAACAGGCAAACAGGACTAAGTGACTTACCTAAGGTTACAGTTAGTAAATATCTAAAGTCAAATTTAAACTCAGGTTTTTATGGACAGGATTATACATATTACACCAGGCTTAATAACATTTTTTTTTTCATTTCTGGTCATCAAAAATCTTGACTTTTCTCAAGATTTTTTTTATATTGAAAGTTCAGAAAGATATATGAAATAGGATGTCAATACCTATTTTCCATTTTCAGTGTTTCTTGCCTATTAACTAGGAACATATTTGTGAGTGTTTAAAAACCAGCTTTCTAGAATGTGTGCTTCCCCCAGCATATACATGTATATATACAATGTATTAAGTGATTTATTCAGTCACACAGCTAGTAAATATGTCTGAGTCAGTACAAAAGATATATACAGTTCATATGAGATCCCTTGTGAGAGTAAGATGCATTAGCCACTGGAGGACATCAGAAAGGCCTCTTGGAGGTGGAAGCATTTGAACTGAGCTTTGAAAGAAGCTAGGGATGCTGAGATGCATGGATGACAAGCATCCAGCATCAAATGCAAACACAGCCCCAGAAAACTCCCAACTCCACCCTTTAATTCAGGAAACAAGTTGGCCATGTATATTTCATAACTTCATAAATAATCAACCTGGAAAAGTGACTCTGATCAAAAGGAGGCAGACACCGATAGATCCCTCCACGAAGTATGCTTATTTTTGATGCATGATGTGAAGGCAAACAGCAAGAAAAACACATTAATTTTATTTTTAGCCTAGCCAAGTTGTGGCTGCATTTCAGAGCTATGTTTTTTAAGATCCTATGGATCTGACTTTCTGTTTACAAAGTGTTATTTTATTTTTAATTCTTCTTCTACCATATTTCTTCTTCTCTACCATATTATTGAATTTCTATGGGTTGTGATTGGGAGAATTAGGGGTGGTCTTCAAGTTTTTCCCTAAAAAGAAGTTGCAGTTCCGGAGATTCTTCTTGTGTCAGCTTAAGTGCTACTTCCTATGTAATACCTTTTTCTTTGATTAATCAATCAATAAACAAGCATGTTTTAAACACCTACTATATGTTCCACTGGGAAGAGAAACAGAATGGATTAGCCCTTTTCCTCAATAAGTTTATATTCTAATGGAGGTAAATCATATTAATCTGGAGAATTCTACAGTAATAAACAGAACCTTCTTTTCCTCCCCTTACTTTATTTTTTTTTTTGCTTTTTTTTTCCCCTGAGGCAATTGAGGTTAAGTGACTTGGCCATGGTCACACAGCTAGGAAGTATTAAGTGTCTGAGACTAGATTTGAACTCAGGTCCCTCCTGACTTCAGGGTTGGTGCTCTATCCACTGCACCACCTAGCTGCTTCTCTCCCATTGCTTTAAAAACACATAACAAATATTTAATGTGTAAATGTTGCTGTTCTTTTTTTTGTTTATTTATTTGTTTTGTTCTCCATATCTTTACTCTCCTACCACAAAGCACATCACCTAATTGGTGCTGAATAAAGCAAGAACAGTATATTACAAGGTACTTTGTAAAAGATTATTGACTTTAATTGTGTTAAATTCAGTCTTATGGAAATGGAATTGATCTAATCCCTAATCAAATATTAGAAGAAACAGGTCTTAGTTGGTTTTAGAAAAATATCCATATATACCATGTGAACATTTACCAATCTGAGTTACCAAGAGATTGTGGGATAAGATAAGGCTCCTGGGGAAGAGGACAACTTGTTTGTCATTCATTTTCCCTGCCTCCTACTTTAAAAATAATGTATTAACATTTTTGTTTGAATACTCAAGTATTTCCAGGTTACTTCCAATTCTGGTAGATTTGCCTTGTAACAAAGTAAAATGCAAAACTTAGAATACTAGGCATCAGCAAAAAGTGAATACAATGTTACCCACCTGTAGTTTCTCTCCTTCCCACCCACCCCCAAACCTCTCAGTTTTAAAGTACTTGTTTCAAATAGACAGAAATGTATTTTTCTCCCACATTACTCTGTGCCCCACTGAGGGGAGAAAGAAATGGGAAAATAGAGGGAAAAATAGGCAGACAGAGAAACAGAGAGAGACAGACACAAAGAAAGACAGAATAAATATTCATAATCAAGCAAAACAAATCATTTAGTTGGTCTTTTAAAAAAATACATTTCATACTGCATCTAGAATCCAACAACTCACTCACTATTAAGAGGTATAAAGTTTGTCCCATCACTGGTTCTTTGAAATTATGATTGGTCATTTCTTTAATCATAGTTCTCAAAGATTTTATGACTCTATTGTATGTTTTCATGACCTGAACCTGATGTTTTCATGAATTGGAAAAAGTCATTCTGCCCTCTGTTATGCCCCAGTAATATTGTTGTCTATGTATAAACTATTCTATTGATTTTGCTCATTCTACTTTTCATTTTTATATATTTTATACATTTTTATACATTTTCCAATATCATTCTTTTTGCAGAAGTCACCAATTCCCTCAATGTCTCTTGCCAGTTTCTTTAATGCAGGGTGTCCCAAAAATCTTAATGTGGTTTTAATTGTGTGTGTTGCAAAATAGTTGCCGGTGTGCTTTGATCCAGTTTTTTTCTTCATCTGAATCCTAAGAATAGCAAAGAAAAATATAGATGATACGTTTAAATATAAATAAGATATACATATATGCTTGTGTGTGTATCTAAAAAATGCAGGTTATGTCTTGATTATCTTTTTATCTCTAGTCATTTGTTGCATAGTGTTTTGCATATAATACTTAAAATTGATAATAAAAGAATGAATGAATAGAAACAATCTCTGTATATGTTCTACATGGAGATTATTTTGTCCATTATGGATTTTTCTCTTTTAAGACATTCAATTGAGGATATTGTCAAGCCTAGACTTGAAACAGTGATTATTTTTAATAACAACCAAATGCAAAGGAAGAATTTCACAAAAAATAAACCATTTAAGATAATTGCTTTGTATCTTTGTGAAAAAGAGACATCCAGGTGTAGTAGATAAGGGGCCAACCTTGGAGCCATGAAAATGTGGATTCCGATATTTATTAATAGTGAAATATCAAATCCTAGCTTCTCAGCATCCTAAACAACTGGTAGGTATTTCTGATGAGTCACTGAAGCACATTAGTGGAGAAAACCAACAATCTGAAAAAAAAAAAAATACTTTAAAGGTAAATAGAAGGGAAGAAGACCTCCAAATTAAGCATAAAAAAAAAATCTTCTCCAATCATAAAAAAGTCTTAATTCTACTCAATTTATCTCTATATAACTATGATGGTCACAAATGAATGGAGAAGAAATTCTTTAAGCACCATAAATTTAAAAATAAAAAAAAAAGTGAGGAAAGAGAGTTCTTTCCCAGAAGGAGCTAATTTTATAATAGGAGGAAAAAAGGAAGAATAGGAGTGAGGTTAGAACCATATTGAGTAGATTGATACACCTTTTCTAAGAGTAATGGCAGTATTGATTTGCTTATGGTTCAGTATGGGAAAAGTGTTAGAGCTTTGAGGGTTTCTTATGTTAGCAGAGATTTTTATGACTGAAGAGAAGAAAGTCCCTGAGGTTTTCATGAACTGGAAAAAGTCATTCTGTCCTCTGTTAGCCCCCAGTAAGAATGCTACTGTGACTCCCACTTCCCTCCACCATAACTTTTGGTTAAGTAAACATGAAGACATGTTGCCATGGTACCAAAGAGGACATTTGACTACCATAATGCCTTTCATAAGAGGGATTTCATCCTTTCTGCCTGCTTTACATGACCTTTTAATAAATCTTTAGACTTTGTTTTTATTCCCTACCCTGAATCATTGATTCTAGATCACTCTCAGAAGTTGTCTGTGTATCCTGTTCTCATCTGTCCCTGTATAAAGGAAGCAGTTTACATTTATCATATTCATGGTATTAAAAGGCCTTATTGAAAAAACATCCCTTTAATTCAGTCTTCCCCATCAATGTCAACAAGTTAAATCAGAAAGCATCTATTAAGTGTCTCCTGTATGCCAGGTACTGGGCTAAGTTCTGGGGACACCAGGAAAGGGGAGGAGACAGTCTTTATTCTCAGGGAGCTCATAGCCTAATGGTGGAGAGAACATACAACTTCTAAAAACAAGAATATACAGGATAAATGGAAGGAGATCAGCAAGGGGAAAATACAACTGTTAAAAGAGAACAGAAAAGGTCTCTTGCAGAAGATTTTTACCTAACACATGAAAGAGAGAGAGAGATGAGGGAGCACAGGAGACATGCATAGACTCAGGAGGAATGGTTTGTCACTAAGTTTCAGAGAAAGTTGAGGAAATAAGGCATGAGAAGACTGGAAATGGAGAAAGGGGCTCAATTATGAAAGACATTAAAACTCAACAGAGAATTTTTGTGATCCTGGAAATAATAGGGAGCCATTGCAATTTGTTGAGTACTATAATGGCATAGTCAAATCAATTTGATGGATGAGTGAAAGATGAATTGGAGAAGGGAAAGTTTTAAAAGAAAGAACACTATCAGAAAACTATTATAATCTACCTATGAATTAATGCAGACCTGCTTCATGTTGATGGGAGGATTAGGGGAAAGATATTACAATGGTAAAATCAACAAGATTTGGCAACTGATTGGATATGAGGGGTGAGAGAATGAGGAACTGAAGTTGACACACCAGGCAATGATGAGGAAAACTAATAAAGAGTGGAGATTGTGGGAAGGAAAAATAAAGAGTTAAGTATTCAACATAATGAGTTTAAACTCTGAGATATCCATTTTGGACGTACTGGATTTGGCTACCAAGTATGTTAAATAATAATTCAATTGTTGACCAAATTTCACCTTTTCTATCCAAACCTATCACCAGGTTGTATGTATGGCAAGCTCTGTAAAGTTGTTAGTGATATGCATTCAATGATATTAACTGGGTAAAGCCTACCATCAAAATGCAGAGGAATCCAAAGTGAGTTGAAAACAGAAAAAGTTTTATTAGGAAAAAAATCAGGCACTAAGTGCCAAGGCTCCCAGTACAAGGTACAAAGGATTCTACATCTCTGGGGAGACATGGGAGATATGCTTGAAAACCACAAAGGAGAGATTCAAAGAGGGATTGGGGGAAAAGAATGGACAGTCTTTTCCAGGAACAGGTAGACATAGAAGCAGGATATTTTTCAAGAACAGTTGATCACAAGACTAGTTTGGACCAGTTTTGGGGGTATGGTACATAACAGCTCAGCAAGATCAACTTTTGAACACCAGCAAAAGCATCTGGGGAAAAAGCAAGATTTTGGCTCACTGCAAGTTCCTGATTGGTTCCTTTCAGTAAACAGGTTTATTCTGTGTCCTGTGCATTTGCCTGGTGAGATAACTCATAGAAAATAGTTATATTAATGTCAGTGGTACTTTCACAGTGACAATCCAATGTCAGATATCTAATAAGTTTCAGAAGCATAATTTGAACAGTCTGTCCAATTTCAAGCTCAGAGTTTTTTGCAATGCAACCATAGAATCTTTTCAATTAATCAATAAAATATATATTAAGTACCTATTGTTTTCTAAATCTTGAGAATACAAAAAGAGAAAAGTTAATCCTCTCCCTCAATGAACTCACACTCTAATGAAGGAGACAGCATACAAATAAATATATACACAACAAGCTCTATGTAGGATAAATACAAAATTGTGAAATAATTCCAAATAGTCACAAAATCTTTTACTGATTCGTCTACTATATCTTTGTTATGCTTCAGTCCATGTGCCATTCATCAGTGTCCCAGAAATACTAGTAGACAAAGAAAAGAGAAATTGTATTGAAGAAAACAGGACATCCTTTGGGAAGCAACTCTAAGTATAGGAGCAGTCAAATATAAAAACTCCCAAAATAAATTCTTAAGTATACATTGTCTGACAATATTATTTTGAAAACTGAATATATTTAAATGGATTTCACTTTGATGTGAGAAATAAATTTTTATATATCCATATATCGTAATGTGGCATTTTGATGCCAAATGAAACCATTTGGAACTTAAAGTGGGGAACCTGTCTGGGAGGGTAGTTTGCTCCAGTCGATCCATTCATTATGCATTCAGTTGCTCTATGTTATAAATGTGCTCTGAGCCAGCTGTAATTCATAAGACTTCACTTATGGCTGATTTATAGGGAATTTCATTAATCGCTACTCCAGAGAGACCTTGCAGTAAAGCAATAGATAGAAAATGCACCACAGCTTGGAAAGGAAAGATGGAAAAATCACTGGGAAGGCAGGACACTGTGGCTCAATAGGGAGAAATACTGAAAGCTAATGATGATGAGGTAGCCCAGGCAGTCCATTCTTCTTAGTCTTCCTTGAAGAAGCTGAATGGACAGAGCTATGTATACACACACAAGTGTGTGTGTGTGTGTGTGTGTGTGTGTGTGTGTGTGCAAAAATTGTTGACATTTACATTGAGAAGGAAAGGGAAGGAATACAGCATCTGAAGAATACCAGGCGTGTTGTTGGCATTATAGCTTCATCATTATGGTGGTAATGATCACCACTAGCCCTGCTGCTATGAGATTATTATTTATAAACAGATCTCTATGAAGAATTAGATTTAAATAGTCATTTGTTATTTCCATCTTTCAATATATTAGGCAAGTTTCTTTGTCATCACAAGGACAGAAAAGAGAATAACATTGATACAAGATTGAAAAAAAAAGTAAATGACTTTAAGTAGCAGTTTTCTGGTCTTTGTTGATAACTTCATGGCTGGAAAGGTATTAAAAAGGAGGGTTTCCTTACATTTCTGGTGCTCTATACTCCTGAAGACTAGTGAGCAGAATTACTTGATTAAATTCAGTTCAAGAAACATTTCTTAGGCACTTAATATTAATGAGAGCAATGGAGATTTTTTTTTTTTTTTTTTTTTTTTTATGAAATCTGTTTCTCTAGGAGCATACATTTTACTGGTAGAGACAAAATGTGTACAGGTAGCCAGAGATACTGATGAGATCACAGGTCTAGAATAAAGACAAATAAGAGCCAGCTAGTTGGATGGATAAGTGGATGAGTGGCTTGCTGGCTGGATAGATAGACCAACTGATATGATAGGGATTCCACTTAAGGTTAATTGGTATCAGAAATTAACCCTGAGGAAATTCCTTTTGTCATTACAGATCTCTTCAAGCCTTGTGACTTAAACTATCTTAAAGGAAGTAAGAAGTTAAATTATTTGCTCAGGGTCACATAGAATCCACCAGAGCCAAAGCTGTACCTATATTTTCCCAATTCTAAAATGGATTATCATTCTACTCTACTAGGTATTTCTAAATAAAAATTACATTTTTAATGGGGAAGAGAGTGAGTGGAGAGTGACTGTTAACTGAGAAAGCAGGAAAAGTGTCTTGTAGAATGTATTTGAGCTAAACCTAGAACTGAGGTAGAAGTTTCAAGGGATAAAGATGAAAAAAGTTAATATTACATTATTAGAAAAAAGTCCACACAAAGTCTCAGAGATGAGATATGGAACTAGTCAGGCTGAAATGTAAAGTGCACAGAAGCAAGTAATATTCACTCATCGTGAAACAACAAGTTGGAGTTAAATTGTCAAGACCTGAAGTGTCAAGAAGAGTTGCATTTGTAATTGGTAATAGGGAGCTTTTGAAGCTTATAGTATTTAGAAGAATACAGTACTTTGCTGGATAATAATGACTCAGAGTAACAGGCTTCAAGATTTGGAAAGCTCCTTAATATAGTAATAAAAGCTATCTAGTAATAGCTAGTAATAAAAACAACCTCCATAGAAGTGAGATATCTACTGAATATAACAAGTTCACAGTTCCAAGGAATATAGGTCTAGAACTCAAAGGGATTTGAGAAATCATTAACTCCAATAACCTCGTTTTACACATGTGCAGGTTTAGTTTCAGAAAGGAAAAATTACTTACCTAGGATCACATGAGTAAGATGCATAAGATGTAGTATCTGAGGCCATGACCTCTGCCTATTTAAGAATCCTTTTCCTAGAAGAAAATTCCCAGTAGAATTAAAGCTGATGGTTAATGAATGAATTGCTCTTTTACCTAAATCCTATGCCCTCCCTTTTTTATATTGCAAAAGACAGTTAGCCAGAGTGAAAAAGATATTTGAATTAGCATCAGAGAACTGCTACCTATGTATTCTTGTATATATCCTAACTTCTTATAAGGCTCTGTTATCTCATTTTAAAAAAGGAAGATATTTCAAATAGCCTCTAAATTCCCTTTCCAATTCAAAAATCTAAAGCCCTGTGACCTGTCTTGTAAGCTACTCATTTTATATCAGGGCTATTATATTCAATTGTCATAGTTAAGCAAATGTAATGGGCTTCATCATTAGATATTAACTTATTAATTTCAAGAAACCCACCAAAAAAAAAAAGAGAGAGAGCCTGTTTTATGAGGAAAAAATTAAGGAGGTTAAGGATTGGTTCATATAGAAGATATTAAAATAATAAGTGGTCCTTAAGTTTAGTCTGTCCAATGTTAAAGGAAAGTATCATTCAAGATCACAAAATTTCAGGATTTTCAAGAGAACTCATTCATCACACAGCCCAATTGTTACTCTACAACATAACCAATAAGCAGTCATCCAATCTGCCTAAAGACCTTCAGTGAGGAAGAATCCATCATCCCCAAGGACAACATTGGTACCTGTGGAAGATCTATTCCACTTTGAGAGCCATCTCATTGTAATGAAGTTCTTTTTTTCTAGAAATCAAATACAAATTTGCCTCTTTTCAGCTTTTTAGTTGGAAAAATCTTCTGGAGAAAAACAGCTCATATATAATAACTTTTACATGTAGTAGTCTTTTACATACATGAGTACAGCTTTCATGTCCTAAGCCTTCTTTTCTCCAAGCTAAACATCTTCCTTTCCTTCCAATTGAAGCTTTTCATTATTATGGTTGTCCTCTTTTGCATTTTCTGGAGATGCTCTTTGAAGACAAAGATCTGCACATGGTAGCTGCTTAATAAATATTCTCTTAATTGTAAGTGATTTGAAGTCAGAGAATCTGGCTCGGAAAGTTCCTCATTATGTACCTTTGGGAAAGTTCAGTCTCTATGTAGATCTTATTTTCCTCATCTGTAGCAGGAATTTAGACAAGGTAACTGAACAATAACTCACTATTCTCAATTTGTTATCCAATGATCCAGATATTTCAGATGACATTGAGACAGGGTACATCTATTTATTTATTTATTTATTTTCAGGTGGCTGCTAAGGCTTTGTGCACGGACCCTATCATTCCTATCTTCCATGTCTTTTCACTTTTCTCTTATGCTTCTCCTTGAGCTATTGCTATGTGCTGATTGGGTCAGAGCACATTTCACAGCAACTGTCATGGTAGAGTTCACCATAAGGATAACTGGTTTGGGGAATGGAGAGTCTGAATGTAGAACCTCTGTCAATGACATTATCTCAAGACAGACATTTGTCAGAGATCTAACATTTTCATTCTTTTCATTTTTTTTTTCCAGATTATTTGATCTCCAAAAGGACCAACACCAGATAAATTATGAATGTTGAACAAGATGACCTTACATCCACAGCAGATGATGATAGGTCCTAGGTTTAACAGGGCCCTATTTGACCCCCTGCTTGTGGTGCTCCTGGCTCTCCAACTCTTAGTGGTGGCTGGTCTGGTGAGGGCCCAAACCTGTCCTTCTGTATGCTCCTGCAGTAACCAGTTCAGCAAGGTCATCTGTGTGCGGAAAAATCTCAGAGAGGTCCCTGACGGCATCTCTACCAACACGCGGCTCCTGAATCTCCATGAGAATCAGATTCAGATCATCAAGGTGAACAGCTTCAAACACCTGAGGCATTTGGAGATCCTACAGCTAAGCAGGAATCATATCCGTACCATTGAAATTGGGGCCTTCAATGGTTTGGCCAACCTCAACACTTTGGAGCTCTTTGACAATCGGCTGACCACCATTCCAAATGGGGCTTTTGTATATTTGTCTAAACTGAAGGAACTCTGGCTGCGGAATAACCCCATTGAAAGCATCCCTTCTTATGCTTTTAACCGAATCCCGTCTCTGCGCCGATTGGACTTAGGAGAATTGAAGAGGCTTTCGTACATCTCTGAAGGGGCCTTTGAAGGTCTCTCCAACTTGAGGTATCTGAACCTTGCCATGTGCAACCTGCGGGAAATCCCAAACCTCACGCCGCTCATCAAGTTGGATGAGCTGGATCTTTCTGGGAACCATTTGTCCGCCATTAGGCCGGGCTCTTTCCAGGGTTTGATGCACCTGCAGAAATTGTGGATGATCCAGTCACAGATCCAGGTGATTGAGAGGAATGCATTTGATAACCTTCAGTCACTGGTAGAGATCAATCTGGCACACAATAATCTGACCTTACTGCCTCACGACCTCTTCACGCCCCTCCATCACCTCGAGAGGATCCACCTGCATCACAACCCTTGGAACTGCAACTGTGATATTCTGTGGCTCAGCTGGTGGATAAAGGACATGGCACCCTCAAATACTGCATGCTGTGCCCGCTGCAATACACCCTCCAACCTGAAAGGGAGGTATATCGGGGAATTGGATCAGAATTATTTTACCTGCTACGCTCCTGTGATTGTTGAGCCTCCCACAGACCTCAATGTCACGGAGGGCATGGCAGCAGAACTCAAGTGTCGGGCTTCCACCTCCCTGACCTCTGTGTCTTGGATTACTCCCAATGGGACGGTCATGACACATGGAGCGTACAAGGTCCGGATTGCTGTGCTCAGCGATGGCACATTAAATTTTACTAATGTAACTATCCAAGATACAGGCATGTATACATGCATGGTGAGTAACTCTGTTGGGAACACCACAGCTTCAGCCACCCTGAATGTGACCGCGGCAACCACTACCCCCTTCTCGTACTTTTCCACTGTTACCGTAGAGACTATGGAACCTTCTCAGGACGAGGCCCGGACCACAGAGAACAATGTGGGGCCCACCCCGGTCATTGACTGGGAGACCACCAATGTGACCACCTCTCTCACGCCCCAGAGCACAAGGTCGACCGAAAAAACATTCACCATCCCTGTGACCGATATAAACAATGGCATCCCGGGAATTGATGAGGTGATGAAAACCACGAAGATCATCATTGGTTGCTTTGTGGCCATCACGCTCATGGCAGCCGTGATGCTGGTCATCTTCTACAAGATGAGGAAACAGCATCATCGGCAAAATCACCACGCTCCCACGCGGACTGTTGAGATCATTAATGTGGATGATGAGATTACAGGGGACACACCCATAGAGAGCCACTTGCCCATGCCTGCTATAGAACATGAGCACCTAAATCACTATAACTCTTACAAATCTCCCTTCAACCACACAACAACAGTTAACACAATAAACTCAATACACAGTTCAGTGCATGAACCGTTGTTGATTCGAATGAACTCGAAAGACAATGTACAAGAGACTCAAATCTAAAACATTTACAAAAGTTACAGAGAAAAAAAAACAGACGGTTTATAAAAAAAATGACACAAATGACTGGGCTAAATCTACTGTTTCAAAAAAAAGTGTCTTTACAAAAAAAACAAAAAAGAAAAGAAATTTATTTATTAAAAATTCTATTGTGATCTAAAGCAGACAAAATGATGTGTATTCCTCAGAACCTGTTTTGCTGCATTTATTTACCCTCCCTTCCCCTGCTGCCCTCTTTCCCTTTTTGCCATATTTTTCATAGGAAATCTCAATTCCCTAAAGAACTGGTCTAGGAAATTTTGTAAGAATTCTGTTACATTGGGATTTTTATGGTGAATTCTAGTGGTGAGATTCAGTCTATTTTGTCTCTTCTGTTTTTTTTTTTTCTTCTTCTCATGCCCTTATGAAATACTCCAAGGGGGAATGCAGTATTAGACATAGATTTATAAGACAGAAAGAGGGGAAAATTGCAAAAATCTTATATTTTTCATGTAATGACCTGTTCTGTATTTACTGAGAGGACCATTCTGTGGAAAACAAAAGAAAAAAAAAAGAAAAAAGCAAACAAATAAGAGATTAATTTACATGTCAAAATCTATAAATCCCATGATCTTTTAATGACTCTAGAACCAGAATTTGTAGTTTAAAAAAAACTAAAATAAGGTTATAAATAAAATATTGTTGGTTTTTTTCTGTACCTGGATAGAGCTTATTTGAAGAGTGGCTCAAATGCTGGAAGGTGCTTAGAGTGTCTCCTCTTGCCCTTGAAAAGAAATATGGCAGTATTCATCAGCCATCTACCATATGTGCCTCAGTATCTGGGGTTGCTGCTGCTGATTGATCCTGGGGCCCTGTAAGGGGAATGCAGTGATATTTTTTTTTATTTTCTATTAGGGCCACCAATAGGCTTTGGCAAACATCAAGGTACCAAAAGACACATGAAGTTCAATTAAATTTCACTCTGGAAGAACCACTTCAAGGAAATTCCTCAGAACTAATGCAGACTTTGCTCTGTTGGATCAAGTGGTAGGCAAGATTTGACTGGGCATTGAAAAGTCCAACTTGACTCTAACATCAGGATCTCAGATTTTTCTAAACAGTTATTGATGGAGAGAGCACTTAAAATTCAACAAAATTTTGCAAATCAACAAGCATTTATTTAACACTTGCAGGCGATGTCCATGGTGCTGGGGATACAAAGAGAAAAACCTAACAATCCCTCTCCTCAAGTACTTGCATCTATTTAATAGAAACAACATAAATAAGAAAATGAAATATATATATATATATATATAAATTAATATGTACAAAAAAATTTCTTGAGGAAAAATCCACATTGGGGGAATAAAGTAAGGGCTCTTATAAGAGGTGGTGCTTGAGCTGAAGCTCTTTAGAAAGAGCTAGGAACCTGGATATAGGAGAAGGTGAAAAGCCAAAGCCTCCCATCCATCAGGGAAAGATTATGCAAAGTTATAGAGATAGAAGTTGAAATTCCATGTGTAAAGAGAGCTAGGAAGTCAAGAAAATAATGTATTAATCAGCGTAGAAATCCAGGCTGGCAGTATGATCTTCAATAATTAGTTGAGAATAATTTGAATGTAAGAGACATGGAGTAATGTGAAAACCACTGCTGGGAAATTCTAAGGTAGTTGTTGCCACTGGGTTGCCTTTCAGCCTCCTATTAGAGATGGCTTTGGAAAGATAACTCATGTTTCCAAATGCAGTAGTTTGTGAGTTGATGATAACTGATGACAAATGCCTCACACTAGGAGATATATTTAAAGCATAATATCCCATTATTATTGTCCTTTTTGACTACAGAAAATTAGTGTGGCAAATGAGAAAAGAATGACAGGGAAAATGAGGGGACCCTGGAGATAGATGTAAATGTAACAAACTGGGATTTCATTGACAATTTTTAAAAAAATATAGACCATAACTCTCTCTCTCTCTCTCTTCAAAGAATGGTCATTTATTCATTCAACAAATATTTCAATGTAATAGACATAGTACTTGATGAAATAATCCCTGTCCTCAAGGAGCTTACATTCTGTTGGTGAATGGCCCATAATAAATGTTCATGGGATGAATGAATGACATACTCAGATATTACAGTAAAGTTGTGCTCTTCTCAATTCAGTTCAACACGCTTGTATTCATGTTTACCAAGAACTATGCCCAATGCTGGAAAGACAAAGTCACCAATGAAATGGGTCCTGACATTAGGGAGTTTACATTCAGTGGATGTAGATATTCTCTATAAAGAAAGATTTCTAACCATTCATTTTTCATCTGTATTCATTTGAATTTGCAACCATGGGTCCACCCAAAATGCTGGAGATATTTCTTAAGGTTGGTCCTATCTCTATGTTTATGATATAATTAATCTGGAGAGAGAAATCATATATTTGGGTCACAGAACCTAGGTTCAAAGCCCGATTCTGCTACTTGCTTGCTATATATGAGCATTTATTAATTTTTTGCATATGGGCATTTCTGCCCTCAAGGACTTAATTTGCTCATTTGTTTGGTTGATATCTAAAGTCCCGTCTAGCTCTGAATCTGAAATCTCTGTTCCAGCTATCTCTAGAACCCAGCAAAGATATTGGAGGAGAGGGAACAGAATAATCCAGTGCCTCTGACAACTACTCCACCAAAGACTTGTGCTCTAAACCAAGTAGTTCATAAGTTCCAGTCCAATATTACAACTCAAATGTTTTATCACTTCATTAGAATGGAATATATAAGCAATGGGTTTTAAAGAATCTATTACCTCCTACATGACTAGACATGCTCCATTGAGCACAGTGGAGTAGAAAGAACACTAGTTCTGGAGTCTGAGATGCCAGGGTCAAATTCTACCTTAACACTTACCACCTGTATGACTTTGAACAATTAGTGAATTTTTCTGATGTTTCCTGTTGAAAACAAGTGGATTGATCTCTGATGATCTTTGATAACATGCCCTTGTGATGAGAAGGATGTCTGGACTCTGATTTCAAAAGAACATCACTTACACCAGTACTTAAATGAAAGATTAGCTGGAGGAGCTAAGAGCAAGGCATGGCAAAAGACTGTGCCTGAATAAAGATTCTGCTTCCTTTTCTCTCCCTGATGGTCACCAGTAGCTCTCCCCCACCATAATCCTTTCTCTCATTTTTGATCACTCGGCATTATTTAGGAGGAACAGCAGACACATCTGCTGCTTTGCAAAAAAAAAAAAAAAAATTGCACCTTTTAGTTTTGCTACATATTGTCAATGCATTTATGTGTCCTGCACACTGAATAGATTTCCAAGTTGTATATCAGAGAAAGTCACCAAAAGCTTTCTCAGAAATAGTAGACAAGGTTTCGAGTGAAAAGTGGGGCTAATGAAGGGGTTCCTCAAAGACTAATTCTTATTGTTTTCCTGGTTCTCCATACTACTTTTACTTTGGACAATGTCTTACCTTTTCTTCAAGGAACTTACCTAAAATACACAAATTCCCTTTGGCAGTAAAAGGAAGATAAGCAGACATAAGCTATAGGGCACTGAGAGAAAGAGAAATTGAGCTGGAAAAAAAAAATTAGCTTAGAGGTTATGCTACTTACAAGCTAGCTGCAATACATCCTTTAGGATATTGAGAAAGAATTACCAAATAAGTGAAAGGAAGAATAGGCCATAGATTGCAGTGGACAGAAGTAAAGTTTAATTTTCTATATAATCTTGGAGATCTTTTTTAATATATAAAATATTCTTGCTACAAAATTTAAATAGAAAAGTCTAATTTCTTCCTTATATATATCATCTCCTTCCCCTCCCCCTTTCTAACACACCCATACACAGGGCCTTACAGTTGAACCATGGAAAAGGACCTAGATTCAATGGATCTGGTTTTGAATCCTGGCTCTGTCAATTATACTCTACCAGTGTGATCTTGGGAAAGGTACTTGAGAAGGTTTAATTTATTAATCTTTAATGTTCTCTCCAGATTTAAATGTCAAGTCAAAAAGCATTCAATTGCCTACTGTGTGCTAGGCACTGAACAAAGCACTGAGAATACAAAGAAAGATGGGGAAAAGTTTCAACTCTAAAGGAACTCATAATCTAATGAACTATTGTTAAGTCTAAGATTCTAAGACATTAACAAAATTCTAGATGTTAAATCTAAAATTGTTTTTGTTCATGCTTTTGTTCTTGCAGTTTCAGAAGACACACCTCACAGTTTTAGGAAACTTTCCCCCATTGAACCATTAATAATTACATTAATATTAATAATAACTCTATTTGTAAAGTGCTTTAAATTTTGCAAACTTCTTCCCTGATGAAACAAATGTGTTTGGACACAAATATGTTTTGGTTGTCCTCCTGCAACAGAATGAAAGCTATTTGTATATAGAATCTACAATTCAGTAAAATACAAGCACATTTTTAAAAAAACACCCTGTATGTACAAAGCATTTTTTGAGATGTCGAGACATAAAGAAAAAGACAAAAGAAAAATATATAATCCCCCAGGAGATTGCATAGTATTGGGGATCCCAATGTAAGCATGATAATTGAAGGAGGAAGAGAAGTAAGGTTGGATCAAGAAAGGCTTTTCATTGGAGGTGGTACTTGAGATAAGTCTTATATAGAAGCTTTGGCCCAATTCCAAAAGGCAATGGGGAAAACAGTATATTCCTGACACAGAAGAGCTTCTTCAGAGACACAGATGTAGAAGATGAAATATAGAATTTGTGAAACAGAAAGTAGGCCAGTATACAAGTATGGTCTCATTCCATATAAGTTCATGGCAACAGCAAAATTCAAAAATATGGAACCTCATCAAACATCCCTTTTTTGTGGTGAACCAAAAGCTGAGGTATCAAATGATTACTGTGATCAATATCTCCTGCAAAGTGCTATATTTGTCATTACTACTGAGTGAAACGATTGCCAGGATTCTGAAAGGATATCTCCCAGTATGGTATTTATATACTAGAATCTTGAAGCATCACATTCCACTACTTCCTTACAGTTTGACCATGTACAAATGGATTCCATCTCACCTCTCTAAAAATAAGAGGGTTTTGTAATAATATGGCCTTGTCTCTTATGTTGCCCTTACCAGGATCTCCAAAAGTTGAGCTTAAACAGGTACCTCTGTTGCCTTTTTATTCATCTGCATGATATCTATAATCCTGACATTTTTGAAAAAACTAAAAGATCGTTTTAGACACTGAGGTAGAGAAGTAGTAGAGTATAAGGGATGAGAGCTGGTTCATTTATTTTATTGTTGAGAAAAATAATAATACATATGCATATAACATTTTAAGATTTATAAACTGGGATACATTCCTTCTTTTGAGTCTTATTATTAGTGTTATAGTTATTAGGTATAAACACGATTATCATTATCTCCATTAATGAGAAAAAGAGCTTGAAGAAATTAAATACCTTGTCAATGGTATATAAATAGCCTATCAATGTCACAATGGTGAAAACTAAGTCATCTTGACCCTGAATCCATCAACATATCTACTATGCCACAACATCCTTCAAACTCTGTCTTCTTATCCTTTTCCACCTTCATTGTGGTTGGTAGAAGAGCTGCTCCCTATATCCATTATAAAAAATAGTAAGTGGCAAAAGACATTATATGAAATCAATAGAACTGAAAGTCCAAATTTGATATTGCCAGATAAAAAAGAAGAAAATGAAGAGTGAAGGAAAAAAAGCATTAAGGACTGCTTTGAAATTGGTTCTTCTTAAATATAAAAGCATATTCAGAGGGAGATTCAAGAGACCATGAATATCATATATTTACTTGGTTGCTTGGTCACTTGACTTCTATTTTCTTTTATTATATTCTTCTGAGTGGTTTATATACGTAAAAAATATCAGAGATTTCTCATGAATATGATGAGAAAACATAAAACCCCATATTTTTCAAATGATGTTTTCTTTTGGCAAACTGGTTTCTAGATCCAGAAATAGCAAGTCAATATGCTGAAGTCAATACAGTCTCTGAGTGTCCAAAGTGCAACCCCTATGTATGTGTGGGTCCATGACATTCTGAATACATGTCTTCTGGCTTCCTTCACAGTATAAGTGTAGAACAGTATAGTGATTTCTGGAGCCCCAGATCTAATGTTCTTTACACTAAACTATGTTACTTTTTTGAGTTATATTTATTGTCTTCAACTCAAAAAAAAAAACAACAAAACCGTGACATGGCCAAATCTTTGTAAATATTTATCATTTTAAAACACTTAATAGTCAGATGAGTTCTAGTTAGGAATGTGGTACAAAGGATTCTTGTTTAGATAAAATTAGAATAGATATTCTTTAAGTACACTTCCAGATATACAGATTCTGTGGACATTGTAGCCCTGTGTAAATGTCATATGGAAACAATTTCCTCAAGTATCTATCACCTGGCCTTTGCCAGGCTAGACAAGCTGTGGCTTCAATTTTCAAGTTATTCCCAGGGAAAAATAACATACAAGAATCACCAAATACCAATTCTCTGGAAGCCAGTCTGTTAACTAACATTTATCATTTGCCTGGTACTACACTAAGTATTGGAAGTCCAGATACATTTTGATTTGTTTGCTAATGACAAAGTTTATTTCCTGAAAACTCTACCTTAGTGTAGAAAATTCTACAAGCTGCTGTTGTGTGTTTTTTTTTCCATTCCCTCCACTGCATCAGAATACAGATGAAAATTTATCTGGCTCTGAAACTCCTCTTGAAGACTTTTGATAACCATTATCAACTCAGGGCCAACTTTAGAAATGATAGTGAAACATTTTCCTAACATGTGCAGTGGTCTTTGTCACTGTTTTCTGAAGTCATGCAAAGAGAACCTATTGTGATGTCAGATATCCTTAATAGAATTTAGAAACAGATCTGTTAAAACAAACAAACAAAGAAACAATTAAATGGTGTATAAGAAGGAAGTAAGATAGTTTTGATATGTGTACTCAGGATTAATAAGGAGTAATGACTTCTACCAAAATAATTCTGACATTGGACATTTTTTAATGAACCATAGACTACAAAACCTTCTAAATCAATGTAGGATAAAAGAAGACTAATTCTACTTTCACAGATATTTTATTCTCCATCCTTCTTACTACCTCAATCCCGTGAATTTGGCTATTTCTGATTCATAGTTAATGCATAATTTCATAACTGTTTGGTAGTGAGAGTATATGTGTTTGAGAAGTTGAAAAGCAATGAAAAAGGTTTTTTCTTTGATAAATGGATTGGATGAAAGTAAAACATCTTTGTCCTCCGCCTTTCTTGCCTCCCACCTTGGATCCATATATAATTATAATGAGTCCGACCATAGTTCTGAAATATTAAGAAATGAAACATTGCTTATCCTCATGATATACCAAAGTAACAGAATGTACCATTCAGGACTGTGGCTATACAACATTTGGAGTGTAGCATTCTGAATGTGCATTTTTTTAAGGTGACCAATATAAGTTGGAGAGTGTCCAAAAGTAAATAACTAGGAAGTTAAAGGGTTTTGAGATCATGTCTTTTGAAGATTAGTTGAAATAAATAGAACTATTTCATTTGATGAAAAGAATTCTTATGGAGGATATGATAACTCTTTGTAAATATATTCAATAAAAGGTCATGAGGAATACAAACTTCTTAAGGGCAAGGACTATTTGGTTTTTGTTTCTGTATCCATGGACCCTTATATAGTATCTTGCCAATAGTAAGTGCTTAGTAAATTTTATTTGTATGCTATAAGAATGAAGCAACAAATTTAAGAGGGATTATACCTTTCTTAGTAGGATGAAAGGGCAGAACTAAGAATAGACAGAAGGTACAGAAAAGCAGATGTAAACTTAATGCAAGGAAAAACTCCCTTGCAATTAGATCCTTGCCTTATTATTATGAGCTGTTTTGGGAAATAAAGTATTGTCTTACTCCTTTTACTTAATGTCTTCAAGCAAAGTGAGATTGGCTTTTTCAAGGTTATGTTGTAGAGACCTTCCTTGTTCAAGTATGGTTACAACTAGATGATGTCCCTGGTCTCTTCCAAGTCTTCCAAATCAGCTGAATGGAAATAAAAAAATTACAGGTTCTGGTTGATAATAGATGGAAAAGTTCCTAAAAGAATTATCTTTAAGTTGAGTTGGGTCCCTAAAAGTAGAACCCACATTTAGAAGGGTATTGATTCTCTTTCATTGGAGGAGTTCAACAAAAGAATCAGTGTCAACCTGCAAGAGTATATTAGAATTGGTGTTTAGGTTTAATTTGGGTTGATAGTGACTGGGGTCCCTTCCAATTGAGAAATTATGTGATTCTGTGACTTTGTCACCAGAATTTCTAAATCACCAGAATTTCTTTTTTTCCCTCTTTGGTGGAGATAGTTAGAACCTTTTGAAAACTGGATTGGCTTTTTTGGAACAAATCAAAATACTGTTTTATCCTTGGAAATAACTCCTATTATCTGCTATCATTTTTGCATTTATTAAAATTTAAAACGGCCTATGGTAAGATCTATTCATTTATAGTATTCATATTCCCAACACTTAGCAATATGCTTAACATATAGGAAGTATTTGATGATGTTTGAGTAGGAAGAATTAAAAGTAAGAGACCAGAACTAACAGGTAAACACATGCTCAGCTTTGTTTAACCTATAGATCTAAAGAAAAAGATAAAACAAGGAAAAATGACATTTTGTGAGGTGAGGGTGGAGGAGGCATCTTGATGTATTATGGGTGGAATTATGACTGGATCCAATCATTCTGGAAAGCTATTTGAAATGATGACTTGAAATGAAAAGTCATCAAACAACTTGTTCTTTGTCCCTCTTCTACCACTGTTAGTGCCCTTGAAGAAATCAAAGAAAGAGGAAAGTGAAAAAAAAAAATCACTAAGATAGCTTTTGTGTGGTGGCAAACCTCTCAAACAAAAAACAAAAACAAGAAAACTCAATTCTAAGAGGTTGTTCATCAATTGGGAAAAGCAGAAGAAAGTGAATAACAATTGACAAAAACTGTCTCAAAGACCAAGGACTAAAGTAGTCTGATCACATATTCACAACAAATACTCAGAAGCTTTGAAGCTGAGTTTATAAACACTCAGAAAAAAATAATAACGTCAGAGAAAAATTAGATGACTGAAGAAACAATTCGGGATTTTCTTTTCTTTTGTCTGTTTTATCAGTCTGTTTTAAGGGGTACTTTACCCTGTAGTTTCTATTTCTCACTTTATTTTTACCTGGTCTGCTTTTAAAGGTATCCAATAAGAAGTGTAAAAGCAGACTATGAGTTAAGTGGTTGTTGAACCATCAGTTCCAAATCTAGAGACCAGTTCTAGGTGACATTTTGGGGCATATCTTTCAGATGATTAAATCATTTCCTGAAAATATTTAGTACAGGGCAGCTAGGTGGCACAGTGGATAGAGCACCAGCCCTGAAGTCAGGAGGGCCTGAGTTCAAATCTGGTCTCAGACACTTCCTAGCTGTGTGACCCTGGGCAAGTCACTTAACCCCAATTGCCTCAGCAAAAAGCAAAAAAAAAAAAAAATTAGTACAAAAAAAAGTTTACTTTTTATTGACTCATATAAATACCACCTTTTTTCAGTTTTCCCTGACAATATATTAAGCATCTACTACATATAGAACATTGATCTAGAAGCTGAGCACAGTATAGAGTTTGGATAAGACATGTCCCCTGGATTGACCAACCCTTATATGGGAACCTCATCTTGCCAGGAATCAGACCTCCATGCCATTTCTTACTACCCCTCCATCATCCTACCATACATATATCCTTATGCAGATAATAATCAAGTAGAGAAGATAAATCCAACTTGGTATTACATGCTCAGCACACACAAGCAGAAATCATATCCAAAAGGGAAGACATTTACTAACCAAAGGAACTAGGAAAAATACTCTTGTAGGAAGTAGATTTTGACTTAAGACTTTAATGAGTTTCCCAAGTATTGCTGTAAAACTCATCTCCATGCTGCTGATTTCCACATTTTTTAGCCAATATCCCAAGATGAAATGCTGCCTGCTTTTGCACTGAGCAAATGATACTATTCTATGTCATGCATACATTCAAACATATCTGTCATATATGCATATATCCATATATGTACATATGTACATGTGTGTATGTGTTCTATACACATATTTGTGTACTGTATATACATATATATGTGCAGTGTGTATATGTGTGTGTTTCTATGTATACATCTTTATAGAGAAATCATGCTAAGGAAAAAATTACCACAGAATTTTAATTTTCAGTGGATTTCAATATGACTTTCCACTGTAATATAACTCACAAAGAATAATCCAGTCCTTGCTCAAAGAGCTCCAAGGAGAAAGAAAACACCTCTTGAAACAAGCCATTCTACTTTTGGATAGCTCTAATTGCTAAGATTTGTTGTTGTTATTATTATTTTTTTAATCCCTGATTCCCAGGCCTAAATACCATGACCCAAGATAAATTGACGTACCAGAATTTAACTTGTAGTATAACAACTCTGGGAGTGAAATATTGAGTGAAGTCAATGGTCACATCAATAGTATTTGTTAAACTATGGACTTGAACTCGGTTTTCCCTGAGTCCAAGATTGGCTTTCTCTCCACAGTGCCACACCAACTTTCAGAAAAAAAAAAAAAAAAAAAAAACAGATGAAATAAAACAAAACAAAACAAAAACCAGTAGAGTTTTACATAACATTTAGTAGTTTGCAAATCATTTGAATGCTTATTTTCAGTTTTGTTATTTTGTCTATTAGTAGTGATTGACTTTTCATGACTTCATTTGGAATTTTTTTTTTTTATCAAAGAAAGACACTGGGAGAATAGCTTGCCATTTCCTACTGCAGCTCATTTTACAGATGAAGAAACTGAGACCAATAGAGTTAAATGACTTGCTCAGGATCACACAATTATTAAGTGTCTGAAGCCACATTTGAACTCAGGTCCTTCTGACACTAGGATGGCATTCTATTTACTGCACTACTTAATTGTCCCTGAAATCTCAACTGACCTTTACAATAATCATTAGAATCACATATTCAAGAAATATCATCCCTATTTTACAAATACTAAAATTGAGGATCAGATAAATGAATAATCAATCAACCAAACAAAGAATTTGAAACAAATTCTCTCCTGACTCCAACACTTTTTCCCCACAATGCAACATTGTTGACAATATTGCAAAACTGTAAACTTTGTGAGAGAAAAGACTGCTATGTTTCTATCTTTTTTATCATTAGGACCTGTCATAGTCCCTGATTCTATAGGAGATACTTGATAATTTTTCATTGAACTGAAATTGACGTAGTCCAGGCAGACAGTAATAAGGACCTAAGGTACTGGTAGATTTTGAGATCCTTCAAGGCAGGGATTTCTTTATATTCTCTGTGCTTTTATTACAGTTCCCAGCACATAGTAAGGGTTTTGCAAATGTTTATTAACTAATTGATTGGTAATAGTTGGAATAGATAAGAGGGCATCCTGCATGTGATGTTATAGAATGGACCTCATACTAACATTCATGATAATATGGTAAATCGATGTGGGAAGAGATGTGTGACAAGGCTATATAATAACGGCAAATGGCCTCTGTATTCATCAAGTTTATAATTTTTTATGAGGGATACAAGACATAATCAAAGGTAAAATGCCCAGAAAAATAATCCAAGAATAAAGGAGCTAATGATCTAGCAATACTCTACCTTGTTCAGGGCAGATCTGGAGTATTATGTATTTAATTCTGGGTGTGACATTGTGAAGAAATGGATAAATTAAAATGTACAGACAAAAACAACTCAAGTTGTAGAAACTTGAGTCCATGCCCTACGAGGTTCAAATAAAGGAACTAAGGTTTTAGTGTAGAAAAGAACAACCACCAAAAAAAAGCTTTTAGAAGGATGTGACAACTGTTTTAAATCACTTAAAGGTCTGTTCTGTGAAAGAAATTTTCAGACACAATTACATCTTGATTTAGGGAAACTTTCTAATATTTAGAACAATCAAAAATTAAAACAAATTGACCCAGGACTTAATGGATTTCCCCTTACTGGAGGTCTTTAAACAAAAGTTCAGGTAGCAATCCTGGAGTACCATTGTAGAGATACAGACTATATTAGATAGTCCCTGAAACTCTTTCTAAAACTTATTATATGATTGAGTGAAACAAACATTTTATATAATTTCATAGTAACACAATCATTATTATAATGTAAAACTAATCAAAATAAGGAGCAAACAAAATGTGTTTTGTTTAAGAAAGAATCTTTACTGAAAAAGCCAGCTTCATGTTGGAGTTGGCATTTAAACTAGATGGAGGAACATGATGGCAATAAGCAAAGATGGAGTGGACAATAAAATGGGCAGCCTCTAGGCATTGTTGTTTACTTATGACATACATGATGGGCAGAAATGAAGATAAAATTAGAAAAAATAGAGATAATTGTAAAGAGTGTGCTGAATTTGGACTATATTTGGTGAGCAAAAGGGAACCATTGACATATCTTAAGCAAGGAAATGACATGATTGGGTGCATATAAAATGAAAGTCCATTAGAGTAAAGGTTACTTACATTCTAAAGTCTATCTTTTTTTGAACATCCTTTGGTTTAAAAGTTATGCCTTATTTTTCCATGTTTGATGTTATCTTCGATTCAATCTCTTTTGGCATTTATTCAATCCAGTTGTAAAAGTATTTTTTTTTTTTTACCACCCAGCTGATTCTCTGGTTAGGTAATGAAGATGTAAAGGTGAGCTGAAACAGCTCTTGCCCTCAGGGAGCTTAAATGATTTCTGATTCTACTTTAGTGTGGTAACAGAAAAAAATGAAACTCTCAAAGGGAGAATGTAAAATTTTTAAAATGCAATGAATTTTAATTACTTCTCATATATTTATCAAACAAACATATTTCATATGGTTTCCCACCTACATGCCCCAAACAAAAGGGAAAAACAATGATCTATTCATACTATTTTGAAAAGGTATTCAAATTCTGACTAAAATAATCCTTTCTCCCACCACCACCTCCTCACTCCTTGAAAATTGCATCTCTCTTGGGAAAATTGCCAGCTAGTAGCCTTTTCCCTCCCTTCTGTTTGTTAGTTTTCTGAAAGTAGTGATATAGAGAAAATTCAACCATTTTCTCACTTCTCCAACCCCCAACCAATTAGTGTGTGTAGGCTGTGATTATTTGTTTGTTTAATGGTTATGAGACGGTTGTATTTTTTGGAAAAGAATGTTTTGACTAAATTCAATGAAGAAAAACAAATCCACCAGTTCCTATGTGTGGATATGATCTATTGTCCAAACTCATCAAAATGGAGCCCAGAGACAGCTGGTATACTTAAAGGACTTATTGGGGATTGATGTGTTAATGAGACATCACCCACACTCATTGGCCACCAGTGGTTGGAATTTATTGGGAGTGTCATTAGACTCATATGAAAGTCAGTTGAACATAAAAACAGAAGAATCTAGAATTTCTGTGTAATCACCATTTTCAGCCCTTGTCATTTCTACGATGCTATAACTAGAGTGAATGCCAAGATATAAAAATCTGCAGACTCGGAGATAATGAGCTGAAGCAGCCAATGAATTAGAGAATTTCTGTTGGAATGAATCTGATCACACTGTGTGTGCTTGTTATTGTTTGTTGAGCATTTAGAAGGTTTGGGTTTTTTAATTTATTTCATTAACTTGATAGAGCAGACCATGTACCCAAAATGATCAACTTGAAATATTAGGAAGCAGGAAGTAGGAGATGGGAAAAACACAGATCATGAAAGAAAGGGAAAAGAATTGTTAAGAAAATTATATAAGTACCAGATAAAACATTTAGGTACTTTCTTTTCTTTTCTTTTTTTTTATTCACTTCAAAAAGAAAACAATTTAAGAAGGTACTATTATATAGCAGGTATTCTTCTACATGTTTCAAGTACTAAGATAAAAATGTAAAAGACCTCTTCCCTAAATAACATTCTATTGAATAGAAAAAATTTATCTGGACCTAGAGCCTTTGGACTTAAATTCTGGATTTTGACACCTACCTCTGTGACTTTCAGAAGCCACTTACTGTCTTTGGTGTGAGGTTGGCAAGAGCCTAGCTTAGATAACCTCTAAGTTCCCTTCTGGGGCAGTTAGGTGATGCAATGGATAGTACCAGCCATAGAATCAGAATAATCTGAATTTAAATATGTCCTCAAACAGTTATTAGCAGTATGACTCTCACAAGTTTGCCTCAGTTTCTTCATCTATAAAATGAGCTTGAGAAAGAAATGACAAATTACTCCATTATTTTTGTCAAGAAAACCCCAAATGAGGTCACAAAGTCTTTGGGTATAACTGAAAAAATTACTGAATAACAGGAAACAGGAACAGGAACAATATCAAAGACCTTTTCTTTTACATCTATGTTCATGATTATCCTGCCAGGCAATTGTCAGTGGGGGCAAGTATAGGTCTATTCCTTAACTAAACTGGTCACTTCAATATAAAGATGATCCTTAAATGATATTTCAATGACTGTGTGCTGAGGCTATTGGAAAAAGCTAAGGAATGGGTGGTGACAGGAGAATTAATCTTCTATTTCATTGAGACCCAATTTACTTTTAGTCCTAATTTGCACATTGAAAACCACTGAGGAACACTATGGATGGCAAGGCCATATTAATTTCTAGATTTCCAAGAGTAGCCTTAGACAGTAAACCTATCATCTGAAAATAGCTTGTTATGGTCATAAATCAAAAAGCTTCATGTCCATGTTCAAATATACTTTTCTTTTTACCAGATACATAACAAAGCTCAAGTCAATCTGCTTAGACATTTTGTTTGATTTATATCAGAGTTGCACTTGATGCTAATAAGCATCTTTCTCACTTTGAGATTCAGTGAGTTAAAAAAAGAGAGAGAGATTCAGTGAGTTGATTATGAGAAAATATTTGAGCTGCTATTTTAATGCCTTCCACATTATTATCCTAGTGAGTTCACTCGTTTAAAAAACTTTCACAAAGAAGAGCCCTCTACAGAAGTCCTTTATAGTTACGAAGAGTAGAATAATGCACAGTAAGTTTTTGTATTAATAAGGATATTATTTATATAGTGTTTTCTGATTTTTATCTTACCTATCACCCTTGCAAGTAGATGCTATAATTCCCGTTTTACAGAAAAGGAAAGTGGGAGGGATTAAGTAACTTCCCTAGAATCATACAGCTAGTAAGTATATCCTGTAGAAGTATTCAAACTTAGGTTTCCTGTCTCCATGTCCAATACTATATCATAATATTTATCGTGCCATATAGCTACTTAATAAATGTTGATTGAATTAAATTCAATACAAGTTCTTATGGTCTAATAACATCAAATGACTACTAATATTAAATTTAGGGTAAAGATAAAAAGACAAGATTTGAAATTATGATATGAGAATGCATTGATATGTATGTTGGAGCATGACCAATAAGTAAGAAAATGTACTTCTTTAGTGTCTAAATATGAGTTCAGAACAAAGGAAAATGGTAAAAGAGAACAGCAGTTATACTAAAAATATTATTATCAACAATAGCATGGTGTGAACACTGAATGCCCAATGATTATGAAATGAGAGATGAGCTGGATTCTCTCAAGTTGGGTAGATTTGAAATATGGCCCTGAAGATGGAATGTGTGAGAGCTATCCAAAGACCAGCCTGGCTACATTTGTAGAAGAATGACGAGACATCAAGTCATCAAGTAAAAGATCTGTATTGAGATGGAGTTTTCTAGGGTATCATAAGTTCAATAGGAGACAACAGTGCAATACAGCAACTAAGGGAGGAAATAAATGGAATCCTAGGCTGTGTCAATAGAAACATGATATCTAGGTCTAGGGATGTGATGTCCCTACTGTAATCTGTCAGCCACATGCGATAGATTAAGATTTATACTAAGAATGGTATTAAAGAGCTGGAAAATAACTAGATGAGGAAGTCCAGGAGGTCTAAGGATGCCAAGGTTTTTCCATATTGGTTTCAGGTGAAGGAACTGAGCCTAGAGAAGAGACATAGTGATTTGATGATCAGCTTCAAATATTTGAAAAGGTCATTATGTAGATAGATAAGATAGATAGCTAGATAGCTAGATAGCTAGATAGCTAGATAGCTAGATAG